>JAOANK020524840.1:0-12561 GCA_026257165.2 Telfairia occidentalis
GGAATTTCGCCACTCAAATTCACAATTAAAACAGAAATCCCAAAGAAAAACACAAAATGAAACAAGTATAGAAAAAGGGTAAGAAAACTCCCAAAGACGCGGCCAAACTCGTTCCCGACGTAAGACATGCAATCCCAAGCCTCGGATTGCTCCGGGGTCTCCATGGGGAGCTCCCTTTCCTTTTAAAACACTGTGCTCCAAGTCGTGTTTTGGGTTCTCCAAATGGCCTCCCTGTTTTCAAAATGAAAAATTAACTTAAAAAGAGGTCACTGCCGGCAGCGTCGAGATGCCATAAGTCAGCGTCTCGACAGTGGTCATGGTTGGTCAACGGATGTGCGGCGCATCTAAAATTTAGGGCAACAAATGATGACAGCGTTGAAACGCTGAAAGACAACGTCTCAATGCTGATGTGGGCTGCAGCAGAATAGGCGCTCGTGTGGGCCAGCGCGTGTGGGGGCGCAACGTTGAGGAGCATCGTCGAGGGGCATCGCAACGCCTGGTGTGAGTGTGGCTGGCAGGAGGAGCGCGGGCATCTGGGCGGGCGATGGGCAGGCGAGGTGCACGACATTAAGTGGCTGGGCGTGCATGAATTGGGTGTGCGCGCGCTTGCACAAGTTGCGTGCAGCATTTAGTGCACTGTTCTGCGACGTCGAGACGCCATTGAACAGCGTCTCGACGCTGATGATCAATTCTCCAGAATTCCAGTGAATTTGAGCGTCTCAACGCCCTGGCCAAGCATCTCAACGCTGCTGCCTCGGGTCCATTGGTATTTTGGCCTCATTTCTTCTTTCCTTAGCCAAAATTTATCTTCTTAGGCTCATTCCTTGCTCGAACAACCCCGAAATCATATTTTCTTCTAATTAAGCTCGGTACCGACAAATTAGCACAAATACACGTGAAAGCACCAAAATTATCGAACAAAACTAGCTAGAACTAAGCCTAAGGATAGCACATTTTCGTGTGCTATCACTTTGTTTACGCTTTGTTAATTTATAGACTTTTTCTTATCCTTGCGATGATTCATGCTTTCGTTTGCTTAATGCTTTTAATCTCCTAATCACAGATTAAATTGTTGCCTGATTTAAGTTTTAGCTCGAGAGAGTGAGAATCTCGAATGCATGACTGTAGTAGGCCAACGTGATGAGCGAAGGTCTATTTTAGAGAAGCATGTGTTATTATCTCTAGTGGGTCTGTTGTGAACCGTGATGACAAGTGAGTTTGCCCTGAGCTCGAGAGAGGATGAGATCACAATGGGTTCTCTAAAGGGTGATAATTGGTGGGTAATTCGTAATGCCTTGCTAGGTGTTTGAGTAATAAACCGAGAGGTTGAGTCTACGTGCTTAGTGAGAGATTAGGTAACCTCGAGAGGGGGAGCCAAACTTTAGTTAAACTCAGCTTATAATTGCACGGCGATAGAAAAGTCCGTTGTTAGTAAAGTTTAGGGTCATAAAGCATGTCAATTCGGTCAGGGCACGCTTTCCTTATGTAACCTCCATGTATCTAGGAGTAGAAGTAGTGTAACTTAGATTTCCCTTTAATAATGGATTCCTTAGATAAAATGAGGTGTGACTATCTATGGTACTTAATCAAACTAGAAACCCAATCCTGATGATGACACTTGTACACTCAATTTCACTATACTAAAATTGACCCGTACACTACAGTATTTGCACCCTGTGTGCTGCGATCACGCACGCGAGAAGAAAAAACCTTTTAGCCTTATAGTGTCTATTACTTCATTATTGAATTCTTGAAGTAAAAGGATCCAACGAATTAACTGTGGCTTCACATCTCTCTTAACCATCAGATGATGAATTGTGCGTGATCCATATGCACGATTACTTTTGCTCCATTTCAACATGCTCTAAATTTATCGAAGGCAAAAACTATGTCTAGCATTTCTTTCTCTGTAGTCGTGTAATTATACTGTGCCTCGGTCAAATTTCTTTGACTGGCGTAGTAAATCAAATGTAGAATTTTTGCTTTTCTTTGCCCAAGCATTGCTCCCATAGCGTAGTCACTAGCATCACACATTAAATCAAATGCTTGATCCTAATCTGATCCAATGATTATTAAGGTTGTTACAAGGCTATGCTTCAATAATTCGAACACCTTTCTACATTCTTCAGTTAATTCAAACTCTCGCTTCAGCTTTAGCAATGCACATAGTAGTTTTGCAATCTTTGAAAAATCTTTGGTGAAACGTCTATACAATCCTGTATGCCTAAAGCTACAAAATTGCTTAACTGAAGAAGGAATGGGGAGTTTATCGATTACCATTATCTTGGCGCGGTCCACCACTTTCCCTTTTTAGACACCTTGTGCCTAAGCACAATCCTTTCTTGTACCATATAATGACACTTTTCTAAGTTGAGATCTAAATTTGTTTCCTCTCACCAATCCAGAACCTTCTCTAGATTGTACAAACAACAATTAAATGTTTCACCAAAAATTAAAAAAAACATCCATAAATACCTTTATCGTATGCTCTACCATATTAGTGGAGATTGCCATCATGCAACACTGGAACATTACATAATTTGAATGATATTCGTTTGAAAGCAAAAGTACCATGTGGACACGTAAAGGTTGTCTTATCTTGGTCTTTAGGGGCAATCATTATTTGGTCGTTCCCAGAATATCAATCTAAAAAATAATAGAATTCTCGCCCGATCAACCGATCTAGCATTTGGCCAATAAATGGAAGAGGAAAACGATCTTTTTTTGTTACCTTATGAGCTTGTGATAATACATGCATGCTCTCCATCCTGTGAAAGTCTCAGTAGATATAATTTGATTATGCTCATTTGACACAATCGTCATCCCTCCTTTCTTTAGCACACATTGTATTGGGCTGATCGAGTTGCGTTAGAGATGGCATATATTATTCCTACATCAAACTACTATTATTTCTTTTTTCACCAATTCTTTCATGATCGAATTCAACCATCTCTGCGCATCAACATATATTTTTACTTCGTCCTCCAATATGTTCTTATGCATGCAAAATAATGGACTAATGCCTCTAGTGAATGTCGAAGTCCACCCAATAACTTTCTTATACTTTTGTACCACATGTAACAATGAAATCTTCACAATTAGTTTCTCGATTTGAAGCAATAATCATAGATAATGTGTTATCCATGCCTAAATAGACATATTTGAGACGAAAAGGCAGGTGTTTCATCTTCAACACTAGGGCTTTTTCAATTGAGGGTTTAACAGGTTGAAAGCTTTGCTCAGATAGACCTAGTGAATCAATCGTCTAGCACAAAGCAAGCAATGCGGCCATTTTGTTGGCGCATATCTACTTTTGCCCTTCATGTTCATCCTAGACATTCGACTCTACATTTTCTTCTTCCTTCTCCTGATGCACTTCATGTATGTGGTGTTCAACTACAATGGCCTCTACTACCTACATCATTAGGATACAGTAAGGTGTTAAACACATTAAATGTGACCTTCGGGTCATTTACTCTCATCGTCAATTCTTCCTTTTGTATATCAATCAGTATTCTTCTTATTGCTAGGAAAGGCTTTCTCAGAATAATAGAGACTTCGCAGTTAACTTCGAAGTCAAGAATGATGAAGTCTGTAGGGAAGATGAAGCTATCCACCTTCCCAATACATCCTCTTTCCTTTTAGATGCGCCATAATGCGATCAGAAAGTTGCAACATCACAGTTGTAGGCAAAACATCACCTATTCCAAGTTGTCTAAACACAGATAATAACATTAAATTTATACTAGCTCTAAGGTCATATAAAGCCATACCAACAAAGCGTCCTCCTCTTGATCAGGGAATGGTAAAGCTTCCTTGGTTCTTTCATCGTTTCAGGGATTTTTTTTAGAAGAATGGCACTGCATCGTTCCGTTAGAGCAACAGTTTCGAACTCTCCAATCTTCTCTTATTTGTAAGAATATCCTTCAGCAACTTCACATAGCTTCGCATCTGCTCAAGTGTGTCAACTAAAGGTATGTTAATGTGGTGTTGCTTCAAAATATCAAGAAACTTTTTAAAATGAGTTTTATTGTTCTTCTTTCTCAATCTTTGAGGAAAAAGGGGAGGTAACCAAACATGTGGTAGGTCAGTCACTGTACTCTCAAAAGCTGCTACAACATTGTTGTCGCCTGCTTTTGTTGGTTTCTCTTTTTCTTCCTTTTCTTTCATTTTCTACTTATTTCTTTAGAATTACAAATTCTTATTTATGTATCGTTGATTGAGATTTATTGGTTACCCTTTTCTCTTTTTCTTGATTATTGCAACCTCTTTACCACTTTTCAGAGTGATTTCCTTACACTACTTCTTCCCATTGTTCTTCAGTGCTTAAGTGCTTTTGTTGGTTTATTTCAAAATTTTGTGGCTAGCTGGCCAATTTGTGACTCCAAGTTCTTGAACAATGCTACTTGTCTTTGAATCATAACATTGTTCATCACAATGTTTTCTTTCACTAAAGTTCCAAAATTATTTTATTGCACTAGCTGAGGCAGCATCACCCTTGCTTTAGCAAAGTTTGGATGTGTTGGTTGAGTTCAACCAAATTTTGGGAGTGTTCTTCAAGGAATATGGGAATAATGTGAGCCTTAACACCTCATTTGTTCTTCAGGTATGTTAACGAAACTGTAGAGGGATAGAAACGACTACAAATGTGAATGCGGGCTCTCAAATTTTTATCATCCAAACTAGCCATTTGTTTGCAACATCTAAAACATAACCGACTTCAATTCAAATTTAGGAGCTCCATTCAACTTTGTTATGATGACTAAATTGAAGTCATTGAACATCAATGCTGCATACTCTCGTATGGTTCTATCCCCATCATCTGCTATCAGTATTGGATTATGGTCCAACATAGATGGCTAAAGCATAGGATTGATCTACGCATGATCATTCTGTGCCAAAATTGGTGGGTTATTGTTCTGTTGGCCTAAAATAGGGAGAACCTTGATCTCTTTGATCAGCCATTAATGCTTTTGTTTCTACTAAATCATGACCTACTTGGTTTACTTTTCTTCTTTAATATAATGTTCTCTCTATCTCCAAACCAATCAAAAACTCAATTTCACCCTTGTACATGCACTAAGACTAGAACAAGTAAAACAATAGAATGATTAGATAATTACTAAAGATAGAGTTGCTGGTAGAATAATACAACAATTTCTATTATATTGACACAAACACAAATAAATTAAAACATTTCCTAGCAATGGCACCAAAAACTTGTTGTCTTGCATTAAGAATGATGGTAAATTTACTCAATATGCTTCAGAAAGTGTGAAACAAGACAATATCATGCTCAAGTATAAGCAATCATACAAGTAGTATTGGAGCTACAAAAGTAACAATCCACGGAGAGAATGTTGTTTATCCACATTAGCAACAATAAAAAGGCAATAGATGCACTAAAGCACCTAAACAAAATGGGGCTTGGAAGAAAATATTGTTTGGGATCGTGTTTAAAAGTAAAAATGGTAAGTAAAATAGACTGTAGAATAATGTGATAAGAGACAAGCATAAAATATAACAAAGTAAAAAATATATATTAGAAGAACAAACAGGTAGCTATTTGAATCCCTCTCTGGTGAGGCAATAACAACTATGCTATAACATCTTTTGCAACAAAACTCTATTTTAGCAAACCAGTACTCTATCGAGGCTCTACAACTAAGAAAAATAAGTTACATTTTTGTCTAAACCACAACCTATTACAAAATAACTCAGCCTCTCAATTTTTCAACTTTCCACATTATGTCTAGTGGTTCTTACGCTATAAATAAGCTTAATAATAGCTGTAGTCTTTAAGCGAAATTCAATTTACCTTAACTTATCGGCAAAGATATAACTACTGTACTCATTCAACGACCACCTAGATTGAATAGCCTTTCAATCAATTGACTTCAGTAAGTTAAAATATCAATTCATGAATAGAAAGATGCTCAACATAGCAATAATACGACATTCAAAAGTTCATCTTCAAGCTACTTGTAAATGGGTTTACTAACCATGGACATATAAAATAAAAACAGTAAATGAAAGTCATGAAAATAACATAATTATAAATGAAGCAAGCTAAGGAGAAAGGAAAGAGAGAAGATAAGGGACCAAGGAAGCTTGTCCATAGGTCCTTTTCACTTAGTCATTTTCTTCTTTGAGAGAGAATATTTCTTATGCTCTGGGTACTTTTTTCATATCTGTCGACTACCTACCCTATATTCAGTAACTTAAATACATGGGAAAAATGTTCAATCTGCACTTGTCATGGTCAAGCGTGTAAAAAAAACTGGAATCCCTTGCTTTGATTTTTCACGCATGCGTCGTAAAGATGTTGTCCATACAACTTTTAGCTTCGGGGACTATTCCAAGTAGGCACATTTCGCTACCTCGAATGATGCAGCATGTAACGCATCACAAAGTTTTTTTCGAGTTTGCTCTTGTTTTACGCACAGATTCACACAAGTGTGCTGTCACATAATTTCATACCAATATAAAAATATTAAGCCTATCTTGCACTTTCGAAAAGCCTAAGCATTCATATAATTCAATTATCTACAAAGACCACAAAAATATGAGTCCTAGGGAAATCTTTCTTAAAAACAAGATAAAACTAAGCCAGTTTAAGACTATTTTAACTCTCTTCCAAATAGTTATCAAATATGGCTTCGGCTTGTATATGGGGTACGCATCACATATAACTTCATCGTTGTATTTCCCTATGGTAAAAGAAACTAGAGCTTTCTTTTGGAGTTTGACCTCACCTATCATCCAACCATAGGGCCAAGGGTGTGGGGTATGTTAGGTTTTATGTCCTAAAACTCGTAGGTTGTAAACTTTTAACATTTTTTATTAACAATAAAATAGTTATCGAGGCTATTCAGTAAATTTGTTATTGATTATATGAATTGTTGTTAATATAACTCGAAATCCAATAAACTAAGAACCGATGACTATAGTATGTATACTTGAACTATATGTATAGACATAAAAATAGATCAAGTTCGAGTAAATAGCCAAAATGGTCTATAGTATAGGGATTAGGCTGGATACCTTATGCTGGAGACACTATTGGACGCAACCTACTTTGTATTTGATACAAACAATGTGATCCTAAATCGTTCATGTGGAGACATGTGAGTGGGGGCGTTCTATGCGATGAGTTTGCATTAGACCGGACTGCGAAATAGTCACTGTTTCTTTATAATACCATTTACTGTTAACACTAACTAATTTCAAATCGATAACCTAGATAACTCGATCTCAATTTTGAGCTAACTATAAACTCCTATTTATTCGAAATTATCTTTAGATCTGCATGGGTGAGAGTGGCCCGAGTTCGCTGACTCAATAAGCCTCCCATTTTAGGGGTAAGACTAGGTAGGTAGCTGGGGGCATAGTCTTGCAAGATGGAAATTCACTCCTACCCGACTTTAGGGATAGTAGAGAGGTTGTTCCCTTAAGTGCTGGTTCCAGGTCTTGAATAAGGGGCCCCACCCTCTCATTGTCCCTAGTGAGACTCGGTTTGGTGGTTGGATCGCAAACCAATTGTCAAAAGGTTAGTGGTACTTAAGGAGCAAGAAGTAATCCTGGGGTAAAACGAAAATTTTGACCAAGCTGAGATTACGAACAACCTATGAATGGTCGATTTAGTAATCATGGTTATATCAAATGGACAGAAATATATCTACAGTGAGGAGAGTGTAGCTACAAGCTGTAGTGGCGTGACCCATTAGTTAACGAATGTTGGTTAATTAGGTTAAAGAGTTTAATCAGTTAATCTTGGATCGTTGGAGCTTATGATCTGTAGGTCCATTAGGTCCCTCGGCTAGCTCACATTGGACAAAACCTTAGAACAGTATGATGAATGAATTTAAAACGTTCAAATTCAGTTTAGGGAGAGAACATTAAATATATACGATATATTTAACGTCTCGACGTTTAATTACGAATTAAACGATCAAGGAGAGTTGAAAATAAAAGTTAAATATTATATATATATATGGATATGGATTCATATTTGGAAAAATTATTTTTTTCGAAAAACCAGGATTGGTGTGGTTTTAATATTATTTTAGTATATGATTCTTTATTTTATTTTTTTTCGTTGGTTTGGTTTTAAAAAGAAAAAAAAAACAACCAAAATCAACTTAGTAGAAAAATCCACTAAGTTGTGTTTTTCCTAAAAGATGAAGTGTCTTCATCTTAATCAAGCCACTAATCCCACTCTAAGGCATGAAATTATATGTCAATTTTGTGTGCATTTGAGTTTGCATGCATTCTTCCAGAAATAAAAGGATTGTGTGTTGAGAAAGAAGATTTGATTTTGCATTTTTGAAGGAATTGCTGCAAAATTATGTTTTAAACAGTTAGAACTCATACTCTAAAAAACACTCAAAACTCCCTCAATTCACCACAAATTTGGATCTCACAATTTGTTCTAAGGGCATTGAATAGCTAAGAAGATCCTTGTGGTAGTCTAAGAGTTGTTCGTGATCAAATTTGTGAAGAAATAAGGAGAAATTTGAACTACAAAGGTTGTATTTCTTATTTTCTAATTTTTTTATGCATGTTTATCCATTTATTTCAGCAAGTGAGAGTGCAAATTGATCCAATCCCCCTGTGCTTGCATGTGATTTACTCTTTCAATTGGTATCAGAGCATGCTAATTGCATTCAATTTGCATTGGTGGGGTAGAATTCATGAGATGAATGCTTGTTATTGCTAAAATGAAGTTTTATTATTTTGGCATCACATTTATCTTTCAATTTTTGTTTTTTTTTTTGTTTTTTTTTATAATTGCTCTGTAATGTATGGGCTATAACATGTGTTTAAGGGTCTATAATTTCCTTGAGTCATTTAGAGTCGAAATTAGGCTGTAATTTTGAAGATTGAAGCAAAAAGGCAACTCGAAGCTATTCTTCAAAAATTGCAGATTGGCGCGCCTGAAAGGAGAGTCAGTTTAGCCCTTTGGTCCGATCCGATTCGAGCTTTCTCAGTCGGTTTAGCCCTATTTTGAAGTTTTAGAGGCCAGTTCAAGGTGGTTTCACTTGGTTCGAGCCGGTTCGAATTAGTTCGAGTCAGTTCAAGCATCTTGGAGGATTACTATTGTAATATTTTAATAAGTTTGTGTGCTTGAGATGCCAAAACCAACTCATTTTAGTTTTGTTGTTTAATTTATTATGCATTGTGAATGTATGTTTGAATTAAATTAAACATATATGCATATTGTATGTCATATAGTTTTAAAACCCCACCATAGGATAATCATGTTTCATTCATTCAAGTATGTTATAATTGTTATAATATATAGTATGCATGAATAGGGTATCATGAGAATTAGTATAAATGTTATATTAATTTATGAGATGGATATGGATCGATGTTACGGGTTTATGCCATTTTTTTATAAGTGTTATAAAATGAATTAGACATTTTAAAATCTATGACTCAGATAAACGACATGTTCACTTAGGATTAATCACTTAAATCAACCTCATTTAATAGTCAAATTAGGTCGATTTCTTGTAAAACCATGTTTACGAAACCCACCAGACAAGATCCTGTCTAAGGCGGGAGGTATTTAAGTTGACGGTTTACAGAACACCTGCTACCTTGGGATCGAGCCAGTGTCTGAGTTGAGTTAACTCGATTTTATGTGCATGCGTGAGTGATGTGAGGTAATAAATGGTTTATCACTTAGACATCGTAGGTTAAAATCCAGTATAAACGTTATGCTCGAATTAATCACCTAGACTTAGGTTGTTTTTTATTAGCCAGAATATACCTAAGTAAAAGAATACCCAAAAACCGTATAGAACACTTCAGTAGGAGAAAAATAGTATATACAATATATTGTTTTTAGCTCTCACGTCTCTAAGAGTTCACACTGTGAGATTCATGCAGGGCTTCTTGTCATTTTTAGTCGACTGCTCCATTCGGAAAGTGTTTGCATGAGTTAATAACAAGGTGAATAAGGGAAGTAGTGCATAGTAAGTGGGTGAAGGGTACTTGTCAACATGTCCTATGGTCTCTTCCATTAGGTCACATCGTGAGATTCCTATGTTGCACCTGTTTGGCGTAATAATAGGCGCCTATCCAGTCGGAGGGTTTGTAACATCGTGAACTCCAGAAATGGATAGGGTTTCTTAGGTCCATTTTCAACATGATCTTTTCTTTGAAAGCTTGTTTGATTCTGACCTCTGAAATCTAAAAATGGAAGGTCTACACTTACAAGATTTATTAAATGTTAGTAAACTCTTAACCAAATAAATGGTAACTAAATACTAAAGGAATAAGAGTTATTCTCGTGTTAGTATTTAGTCAAGAATGTATTGATTCAATGAAGGAGTAATTGGCTGCCCCTCGGTATCGGCTATTTTAATTCACTGAAGTATCATTGCAAATTTAATATGAGTGGGTAGAATATCAAAATTTACTAAACTTGATTGGATTAATAAGGTTAATCAATTCACGAATATGATTTTTTTTATTACTTCAGCAATCACAAGTTCAATAATTCAATTACTTGCTTCCGAAAAACTTAAAGAAAATAACTACACTATGTGGAAATCGAACCTAAACACAATACTAGTAATAGATGATCTGCAATTTCTTTTAACAGAGGAATGTCCTCTAGCTCCAAGCTCAACGGCAAACCGAGCTGTTCGGGATGCCTATGACAAGTATATTTGCTTTATTGTCCAAAAAGCATGAGAATATGGGTACTGCCAAGGAAATCATGGACTCGCTGCAGACGATGTTTGGACAGTCGTCCTCATCAGTAATGCATGATGCTTTAAAATACATTTACAACTACCGTATGAGATAAGGAACCTCTATTAAAGAACATGTTCTGGGCATTATGGTCCATTTCAATATAGCAGAAGTAAATGATGTTGTCATAAATGAGAAGACCAAGTCAGTTTCATCATGGAGTCTCTTCCGAAGAGTTTCTTGCAATTTCGCAAAAATGCCATGATGAATAAGATTGAATATAATCTGACAACCCTTCTCATCGAACTCCAGATATACCAATCTTTATTTAAGAATAAAGGTTCAGAAGCAAAAGCAAATGTTAATACTACTCTTATGTAATTCCAAAATGGATCGTCCTCAGAGAATAAGTCTGGTTCTTCTTCATCTCAGAATAAGAATATTCAGATGAAAAGAAAGGGAAAAGAAAAAGGCAAAACTCCTACAAAAACCAAAGGAAGGGAAAATGTTTCCACTACAACCAGGACGGGCACTGGACACGAAATTGCATGAAGTACCTAGCAGAAAAGAAAGCTGAAAAAGAAAAATAAGGTAGATATAATTTACTAGTTATCGAAACATGTTTAGTGGAAAATGATAATTCAACCTAGATACTAGATTCAGGGGCCACTAATCAAGTTTGTTTTTATTTTCAGGAAACTAGTTCCTGGAAACAGCTTCAACAGGGTGAGATAATTCTCAGGGTTGGATTAGAGGACCTTATCTCAGCCAAAGCAATGAGAGACCTTAAGTTAATTTTTAGAGATAAATACATTTTGCTAGAAAATGTACTTTATGTTCCTAATTGTTGTAGGAATTTAATATTTGTCTCTTGTTTGTTGGAACATTTGTATAACATATCTTTTATGATAAATGAAGCGTTCATTACCAAAAGAGGTATTCATATTTGTTCTGCAAATCTAGAAAACAACCTATATAAGTTAAAACCTAACAAAATTAAGGTTGTTTATAATATGAGATGTTTAAACAACTGAAACAAAAAATAAAACCCAACGAATTTCTCAAAGTACCTATCTTTGAAACTTAAGACTTGGTCACATTAATCTCAATAGGATTAAGACATTGGTCAAGAGTGGACTCTTAAATTCGTTAGAAGATAACTATTTACCTCCATGTGAGTCATGTCTTGAGGGTAAAATGTAACGACCTGACCTTTACATAACAAGGCCCGACCGCTACAACATGCATGCCTAGACTTTTCTAAAGTTTTGGTCAAAATTTTTGTAAAAGAACACAAAAACTTTTATTAATGAAGTAGTAAAGACTTTACAAAAGTTTCTTTTGCAAAACACTAGGATCCATAAAACATTAGCGTAGTGAAACAAAATGCATATATGACCAAAAGAGTGAGTTTGATGGTTGGCCCCTTGAGTGACGTCTAGTTATGCCACCTACACTGTATCCTCACCTGCAAGGTCTATAAAATAGGATGAGTATATGATATACTCAATAAGTAGCGCTCACCTAAGGTAGTGCCCAAATGCAAAGCACATGTAATCATGCCATAAAAACATATGATTGGGACCCAAAACATGAGCATATCATAACATGAGGTAATCGGTTACGCTTCCAACATGAGTTTCACTGCCCTTATAGGAAGATGTGGACTTAAGCAAAACTAACTCATCTGATGATTAGCAGTGGCATGCAGTCAATAGAGGCAGAGTCGCATCCGACATCAACCCTTAACATAAACGTAAGGTGGGACTAGAGGGGTGTGCAACCATACATGCCCTACTAGCCCCTATCATAAGCATAACGTAAGGTTGGGTCTAGAGGGGTGCAACCATACAT
>JAOANK020525150.1:0-12559 GCA_026257165.2 Telfairia occidentalis
ATATTTTCTTTATTAGTTCAATCATTATTGGATGAGAATCAAATCATCAACTTTTGAAGATAGTAATATAGATTATTCTAGTTAGGTTCGAAGAAGTTTTTTTTTTAATATAATTAATTATAAAAACTATTAGTTCAATTATAGATATTCCAACAACAAAATTGCTTCATCATTAGATCTTATATTGAGACAGTCAATTAATAACATTTTTAATTAGATTTTCATTTCAAAGTTGATGTTTGACCAATAAAACTATTGATATCCAACGTAAAATTATTGAATAATAATTTCCATGGATATTTGCCAAGATTGTAACAGTGTTTGCCTCCGAATGATTATATAAGAAATCAAGACAACAAAACCACTGGAGATGGAAAATATTAAATGAAGTTTAAAGCAATTTTCGTCTCTAAATTTTTATATTTGTATTATTTTATCTTGATATTTTAAAATGTTTTATTTAACTTATAAAAATACATTTTCTTTATATAATCTAAAGATGGAATCAAAAAGTTCTAGAGATTGGGCAAAATTTTCCCATCTAGATAATTTAGAGCGATAGATTACGAAGAAAATTTTAAAAAAAAATTGAGACGAACTAAGGGTGGAATTGTCCATTTTTCCTTTTTTCGCTCCGCCCCTATAAATCATCAAACTATCCATAAAAAAATCTTTTCATTTATGTAATTTAATTGTTTTTTTAGTGTGCAATCATGTCATTTTGTGCAGATAATCACAAGATATCAATTTATTTTCCAATTTTCATTTTGTTACTTTTATAAATTTAAAAGTATATATACCATTATAAATATATTTTTTTCTAATTTAGCAACATGTAGAAATAGAGATTTGAATCTCTACTTTTTAATTTATGATATATATCTTAACCAAATGAACTATACAACAGTACCATTAAAAAAAATCCATTCATCTCTTTATTATTAAACTTTTATAATTATTTAATAAAAATTCGAGAGAAGCATGTTTTTTACTTATTTACCTAAAAGTAGATGTCAATATAACAAGAATTTAAAGCCACGTGTAGATTAGATATCGAAAGATTAATGAAAAATTAACAACAATGAATAAAATAACTCTTTATTTAAAGTTTAAGGATAAAAAAATGGGTATAAAAATTGAAGTACTAAAATAAGATATAAAGGGCCAATATGAGGATAGCGTAGTGATAAAGGCGTGTACTACAATTGCAAGGTCAATGATTCGATCATCCACTCCCACAAATGTTGAACTCAACCAAAAAAAAAGATTTAAAGGAAATGCAATAATTTTGTATTAAAGAGCTTTTGTTATCTAAAGAGTTTGTGTTAGAATTTTACAAATAGAGTTTAAAATTATCCATTTTAAAAATAGACAATGTGAAAGTATATAAATTAGACGATGTGAAAGGAAATAAACTAAAATGAATAAAAGTTGAAAGTACATAAATACAAATGAACATTTTAAAAGTACATAGACTAAAATGAAATAGAACTAAGAGGGTGTTAAGTATATACTTTATGCCCCGTTTACTTCTCTTCAATCGGAATCAAAGAATGAGAATGAAAATTTTCATTCCATTTGATAGTGTTTATCAAAATTCAGAAATATGAATCAAATGTGAGACTCACCTCAAATTTGGGATTCACTCTCCCAAACAAGGGTAATCTCCTTCATTCCAAAAACTTAATCAATCTCATTCTCATTCCTTATTTCGTGGGACCCACATCATACTCATTTTGATGGAAGAAAAGTAAGCAGGACCTAAAAGTGCACGGACATAAAAAGTATTTAAATCCATTTTTTATTCTACTAAATTTGTAATTGTGTCCACTATGGCAGAAGAATGCGAGCAATTAATAGTAAAGAAGAGGAGAATTAAATTGTGGGTGTAGGCAAAGGCAAAGGCCTTGAAAGGCTCAAAGAAATTAAAAGCTTCATTAAGCTTTTCTGATTCATTTCAGACAGTTTTCTTTGGTCTGAGTCAATGGTTAATTTATTAAATTTTATTTTTTATTTCTTTTTTATTATTTCTTTTTTAATGTTTGATTTAAGTGACTTTAATGTCACTCCAAGTCCTTAGGGATTGTTTGGTTGGGCAGTGTAAAAAACAGCTGGCAAAGGCGAAAGTAAAGGCGTGATTTTGCACGTTTCCTTTCTTCCTTTCGAGCTGTTAAAAGAAGTGAATTTTTAACTCATCATTTCTTTCTTTTTTACTTTTTTTAATTCACCCACTGATTTCCCTTTTTACCTTTCCCTCGTTGCAAATTAGAACTAAATTCAATTTTTTTAATTAAGTATAATAAAATCTCTTTTTTTGGGTGAAAATAAAGGAGTATAGTAGTTTCTACTTTCCACAAAGTTTTTATGAAATTAACATTACGTATATTACGTTGAACATGAACCTAGCTCAAAATATCAAAAATTCATTTTATGGCACTACTTTATTTCTGATTTTCACAATTTAATTAGATAATATATTCAATTAATTAACATAACTTAATGTAAAAGTTACTTATTATAATCATAAAAGTTAACGTTTCGATCTCTCAACTCTATAATTATTAAATTAAAAAAAAAATCGATAGGCCATGACATTTTTACCTTAAAAAACTTTATATTAGTTAGGCATTATTATATATTCATAAGTCAATTATTTTTTCCCTCTAAAAAAATAATATTTTTTTAAATTATTTGCATTTATCACAATTCTTTTATAAAATGGATTTCTTACTTTATAAGAAACTTCATTCAATGGAAGATACTTACAATATCTAACTCCTTACTTTACATGGTGTCTTAATTAATCAACAACTTGACTGCTTACTTTATGAGGAGTTCCAATCTACCATTTAAGTTATTTACATTAGTCACGTGCGAACTTAATTTTGTTGTCATCTTTCCATCTTATTTATCATTATATCTTAATTCAATTATCTATGAATTATTTTTTAAAACATATCATACGAGTCATGTCTTTCTTTTTTTTCTTTACAATTTTACATTGATGTTAATTTAAATTGTATTTATACAATCTCAAATATCCATTTTGCGACTAAAATTGACATTCTAACTATTATCTTCCTAAAGATCCCAAAAAATTAAATGTAACATTTTTATATTTATTATAGTTAACTATATGAGTTTATCTTTAGTATTTATTTGAAAGATTAAGTTTTAGATTTTTGTTTTTTATCCAATTGATTGAGAAACATATGATTGTCCAATTAAATTGAAGGAAAGTAAAGATTTTAATAATTAATTGTGTTAAAATTCAAAGCCCCTATTCATACATCTCCTACAAATCATACAATACACAATACTTTCCCATCTTTTCCAATTTGTCATCTGTCTCTTCTATGTTTGGTCTTCTACAAATAAGTTTCCAATTCTAACTTAAACATAATTTAACATGGTTAATACATATATTTTCGACTAAATCCCTAAAAACTTGAATGATCGAATTTCAACCCTCACATGTTGTTGAACTTTAAAAAAAAAAAAAGAATATATAACGTTCCTTTTTTTATTTTTTTTATTTTAATTCATAATAATATTTTTTGTTTGAATTAACTAAGGGATTATATTGTGGGTAATGTGTGTTGAAGGAGGAAAGTGTTTAAGTAATTTAAGGGGGATTTTTATTTTTGTGAAAATTGGGAAAATTAAAATAATGGCGATCACGTAAATTAAAGGACCAAGGGTTAGGGTTGGAGGGTTGAGGTGAACCCTATAAATATGTTATTAGGGACCCTAGCCACAAACTATTTTCCTATTCCAAAAGGGAAGAGGTCATCTTCAAGTTTTCCCTCATTTCTCTTCCTTTTCACGCCAAACTCTTCCTCTTTCCCGAAAATGTAACGACCCGACTTCTAGTCTTAGACCACCTAGGGGTCGCTAATAGCAAGCATGCTCGTTAAAAGGATTTCCAAACATCGAAAACGTTTATTTTCATTAATAGGAAATAACTTTATTTCAAAAAAACTAAAGTACGTTGGGATCCCAATTTTAAAAAGAAACAATAACAAACTAACTATGTGTGTGAACAAATAAGTTCACACCAAACATAAGTACTTAGTTCAGAAATATTTTAAAACATTCAAATAACGATAAGCACGAAATAAAACTATGCAGAAGACTTGACTAGTGTCTATGGCCCTAGCAAACCCTCCTCATCATCCACCACAGCGGCCTTTCTGTTACCTAAAAAAATTGAATAAGAAGAGGTTGAGTATATAAATATATACCTAGTAGGTGACCCCGACCCCCGGAGTCAGACATGCAAACACACACAATCATATGATACTCATCAGACCATGTGGGGTCCTACTCATTTTCCTTATGCAGAGATACACAATCTCATGAAGGGACCTCAGTGAAATACGTACGCAAAGATATACAATCTCATGGAGAATTCTCAATATAATATTCACGTAGAGAATACATTCGCATGGAAGACCTCAATATCATATTACCCAAAGAAATACACTCTCATGAAGGACCTCAATACAATAATCACGCAGAGAACACATTCTCATGGAGGACCTCAATGTAACTAATTCGATGTAATTATGAACATGCAACACACATAAACTCTATTATGCAAGGTCCCAACAACATCATACAACGGATGCCCAAGCATCTAGTTTACAATATTCCCACTATACCCTTAGCATCCAAACTCCACATTTATTCGATGCCACGATATCCAATGTCCACACAAACCCAAACCAACATATCATGCTTAACAACAATATCATAACATGCTCAAACATCCTCAATTACAAAACATAAGCATGATAACAACATACATCACAAACATCAAACAATTTATCTAACCTCAGCTTGAAGGCTTATTCAAGAGTGAAGCCACCTACCTTTCACTGCAGCAAACAACAAGTACTCCCTAAGAGACCCGGTAGACGGTTTCTTTAGCACCTAAGGCACACATACACCCATAACGTCCTATTAGTCATTTATTCATCACTAACCAAATATGGAATAGGTAACTTAAGACTTTTAAGGAGCGCATACTACCGAGAGAGTCAGAACACGCTACTTCCCATGAAACACCCCACCCGCCGCTGCCGCCGATCTGCCACGTGTCGTCCACACCCCTCTGAGATTTGGGTGAACAGAGACTGGATTTCGACTCTACTCAACTCGAGGAATGTAACACGCCGCCGACATCACCCCAATCAGAGCTGCCACGCGCCCGTACTCGCAGCCACAAGGTCGGCACATATGGTGCACGCGCCGCCGCCGCTCCCTCTTTTCGCCGCGCATGCCAGCTTATTGCTGCTCCTATCATCTTTCCTCTTCTGCCAACTGGTAGATCTCTACCTCACGGTGCTTTTTGACCTTTTGTTTTGCCAAAAACACCTTCTTAAGAACCGAGAAAAGAGGGAAAACATGGTTAAAAAGGGAAAAACTATTAAAAAAAATGAAGTTCAAGAATTCTGATGCCTTACTTGTTCTGGTTGGGATATGAGGAGGTGATAAGGAAGCGGTCCTCAAAATTTTAACTCAAACGAAGCAAAGGAAGTTGAGAAAAATTGAAAAGAAAGAATAAAAACATGTTGGCCATCGCTGCTCCTACTGACTGTTGTCGTCATTGTCTGTTGCTGGACATCGGCGATGGGTGGTGCACGTGAAGAAATTTTCGGGGGAGGAGGAGAGGTTGGCGTGAGTGAAGAGAAAAGAGAGGAAAATTTGAGATGACCTTTTCTTTTTGGAATAGGAAAAGGGTTTAGGTGGCTAGGTCCTTAGCTACATATTTATAGGTCTCCCCAAAACTCTAAACACTAGCCTTAATGTTGCTAATTACGAGAATGTCATCCATTTTAATTTTTTTCCCCTCAAAAGAAAATCAAATCTTTAATTCAAACGTAAGTTAATTAATTCTTACTTAATACACACACCAAAATTTTTTTTGAAAAAGAACTAAAAAAAAATTCAAAAAAATGACAATCAAAACCATTAAGAAATTTATGGGACGTTACAAAAAATCTTCTTCCTCTCACTCTTATCTCCTTCCTCAATCGTAAAAGTGGGAGGCAGCAGTGGCGGCGATGGCAGCGGTAGGTGGTTGGCGGGCATTTTCCTCCATTTTCCTCATTGTTGTCTCCCCATATCCCGAACAGAACAAGTAAGACAGAGGAATCCTCGAACTTTGTGTTTTCTCGAGTTTTCTTTCTTTAATTAAATCACATTTTTCTCCTTTTTTTTAGGCCATTAAGGGAAGCATTTTTGGAGAAACGAAAGATCGGGAAGAAGCACGATGTTGAGATTTACATGTTGGTGGAAGCGGAATTGCAATCAGAGCGGCAATGAGGGGGCACACACGGTGGAAATGAATGCAGCGGCGACGCGTGTAACACACGCGCCGAGCTTCTTGGTGCGAGTGTGAGCATGTGGCAGCTTTGAACGGCGTGATTCCCACGACATTGGACTCTTGAGGGTGAGTAGATTCCAAAATTTGTCCCTGTTTGTCCACTTGAGGTGGCACGTGGGAGACACTCGTTGGACGACGGCGACCCCTGGCTGCAGCGCGTGTGCTGTGACTGATCCAAAAAGGGCAGTGTTTCCATGTGTCGTTTGTCCCCCGAGAACTCTAACTTTCCTTTTCAATTCTTGATTATTTGAAATTTAGGAAATAATTAGGGTATTTTTGGGAATTTGGACCTAAGTTGCTTAAACAATCTATTACCGGTTTTCTTGGAATTTACTTCTTGTTTCGTTGAACTAGAGAGGTAAGTGACTTCGCTTTTGGATAAACCACTAGGCGAGGTCGGTAGTTGTTTGTCTTGTTTTGATGTATGTGTTAATTATGCCTATCATATGTGGTTGGAGATTATAGGCTAGTGTGTTGAGCATGATGCATAGTGGATTTAATATGTGGATTTAATATGTGGATGTTATATGCAATGGGCATCAATATTTATGTGGTTTACAGATAAGTGGGCATTACTGGAATGTTAGATGCCTTAATGTTTCAAATTATGTGATATGTTGTGGGACCTATTCGCAATATGGTTTGTGTGATGCATGTTCATATATTGGAGTTATAACATCTTTGCTTAGTGCTGTGTTGAGGACCTCCTCGAGATACATTCTCGACTTTGTGTTATTGTGTGCTCATTTGAGGTTTCTTTGGGAAATTTCATATCTTTGCTTACTGTTGTATTGAGAACCTCAATGAGATGCATTTTTTTCTTTGTGCTGCTGTGTGCTTATTTGAGGTGCCTCGAGATGGTATACTCCTATGAGAATCCCACATGAGTCGTATGATTGTGTGTGTTCACATGTCCGACTCTAGGTTCAGAGTTACTAAGTGGGTATATTTTATACTCAACCTATTCCTTTTCTTTTCTTTTAGGTAAGGAGAAAGTCTATCAAGGTGGCTGAAGAGGAGCGAGTTGCAATTAGGGCCATGGACACAAGTTTAAACTTCCACATTCAATTGTTTTCGTTGTTTTAAGTATTAGTTTTCGAATCGTCAATCGAACTTGCACTTTATTTCACTTATGTCCAGCTATTTCATCTCTTTAATTTAAAAATCGGGATCCTAGTTTTTGAACTAAGTTTCTTGTAAATCTTTAGTTTCAAGCATGCATGCTAGTAGTGGTCTAGTAGTCTATGTCTAAAAGTCGGGTTGTTACAGAATAATTAGCCAAAAAAGAAGAATATTTTTTTATCATAGTAGTTCAAGATATACGATGTTTTAGTTGAGTTAGGAACAAGACAGAAAAACTTTGTCGTACCGTATTCACAGAGACACTACAAATAGTTTGAATATATCCTCTTAGAAAAGAACGAAATGCCCGTCCTTAACCTAATTATTTACATGTTTGTACCTTAATACTTCAAAAAAAAAAATTGAACATAGATATAAATAACCTTTAAAAATGGAAGAGTGAAGGACTAAAACGAAAAAAGAGATATCGTAGTGATAAAAAGGGAAAAAGAAGGGACGATGGGAGAGGAAGAAGCAAAGGCGAAGCACATGGGTTTCATCAATGCGTTTAACCGTTCCTGACGCGTCGTTGCCTCACATTCCCTCCGTGAAAACAAAATCGTTCTCTCTCTCTCTCTCTCTCTCCAATATTTTCTCCCTCTTAAAATGTAAAAAAATAATTATATAAGATACCACCACAATATAAAAGGTAGTTCTTGCCGATAGATTTACAATGGAAAAATTGTTAAACTACCTCAAATTTATATCTAACAATTATTAGGAATATGAAAATTTTAGAATATAAATCAAACCGTGATTAAGAGCTAGTCATATTGTGTTTGGTTGACTGATTTTCCCTTAAAAAACCACCCTCCAAAACAGACAAAAAAAAAAAAAAAAGAAAAAAAAATTAACTTGAAATAAAATAAAAATATTCTCTTGCCTTCAATATTCCATACTTTTACTACCCTTTTCCTTTACATTTCCAAATTGGATGGTATGGATTGGGCATCTATGCATTTTGCACCAAACTTACTTTCATGTTTTAAGTTTTCCTCCCTCTTTTTTTAATAAGTAAATACTTTGGTCTTATATTTGCCATTGCTATAACAATTTTAAACAAAAATTTCTAAATGATATTTAGTTTTTAATGCTTGTGCCTTATCTAATTCAATTTCATCAAAAAGTGATTTGTTTTATAAAAAAAAAAAAAGTTCCTACTATCTCTAGACGTTGGAAGAAAGATGATTTACAAATTAACAAAAAGTTGATTTTTATGTGACATTTTGTGTCTTTTTTACATTATAGGGTGAAGAAATTCTAAGTATACGACTTTTTTTTAGAGTAAGTAGTGATGTCTTCCGGCAATTCACTATTTATTTTTTCAAAATCAATTTATTAATCTTAGTTGTTGTCACTATATTCAACACTTAATAACTATAGAATGATGAAATGAATAATAAAATCATTCTCGTCATATTAAATAGATTTATTAAGTGTAGAGATAAATTTAAAACTTCTAAAACAATAAAATGAAATTAACACAATAATTTAACCTAAAAGTTACTAAATAATTTTTTTTTTTAAGTTCAACATTTATAGGAGTAAAGATCGAACTATCGACCTCTGCAATGGTAATACATGCTTTTATCCACCGAGTTATGTTCGGATTGACAAAGTTACTAAATAATTCAATATATGATAAAACAACATTAGAATCTTTATTCCAAGATGTCAAGTATATACAACAAGAACAAAAATTATATTAAAAGAAAAGAAGAAGAAGAAAATTTTATAGCTCACTCATTTTAAATTATACATCTATTTTCTTAATTATCTTTTTTTTTCTCTCTCTCTAATTAGATATGCTAGCAATCACTATAGACAGAAGAATCCATTTCCGACGAACATATTTTCTTTATAATAACAGAACTAATTTCCCGAAAATTACCATTATTACCCCTCTGGAATATCGTCTTCTCCGGCGCCAACATGGAACTGACTGAGTCTGAGATAATTCCGGCGAGGGAACTCGCTTCGGGAATCGACTCAGTCGCCGTGATGACCTTCACATTCTTCAACAAGAACTCGCTGTTGACGAGGTGACTCAGTACTCCCGAGTCGGAGACCGAGTTCTTCTTCTTGTGCTGCATCAGAACTCGGGCGATTTCCACCAGCGCCGCGTTCGACAGCCGCCGGACTCCGCGAGCTCCTCCGATCACGACGGCCGGATTCACCAGGTGATGCGAATTGGACTTCTCCAAGTTCTTTTTGGTGTGCTTGCTCGTGAAGAGAATTATTGACTCGGTGCCTTTGTTTCTGACTCGGCTGAGTGGATCGCCAAGTAGGAGTGAATTTTTGGCGTCCACGAGCATTATGTGCTTGAAATTCCGACGGACTCGGCCGAGTAACATAGGATAACACGCCCATCGCCGTAGACTCATTGGAATGTGATCGGAGAATCCGGAGAGTGAATTCTCCGGGTCGATCTCCGCCGCGTCGAAACTCACCACCGAGCCGTAACTCAAACGAGTCAACTCGTCCTCGCCGCCGTCGGAATCGTTGGAGAATCGTTTCACTTTCTTTCCCCATAATGGCTCCTCCGTTTCCTTCTTTTCTTTACCCTTAAAGAACGGAGTCACGTCGAAACCCGCCGCCTTGCTCCGGCCCGTCGTGCCGTTAAAATTCCGGTACCGGCGAAGAAGTTTCAAAAACGACTCGTTTTCCTCTCGAATCACAGAACCGAATCTCGAGGAGAACGCCGACGAGGGGAAGATGAAGACCGAATCGGATTTCGCGGTGACGCCGGAGCGATGGAACAGTCGGAGAAAGAGGCGGAGATCGTCTTCCCCAACGTCTTCCGATACGTGGACCACCGTGAGGTCCGCCATGGCTCGAGTACCTCGCAAGTACAGAGTTCCCATTCCTTGAAGCGCCACCGTCGAAGCGGCGGCGGCGGTTCTCTTCGCCGTCGCCGCCGCTTTCTGCTTCCACATTCTGCCCAGCCAATTCCAACGATCCCTGTACTTGTCGGACGGCGTAGGGACTTCATTCGGCATCGATTTCTGAGAGAGGAGCCTCCGAGGGGGAGTGAGGTTCATTTTAATGGCAGGGTCGAAGGTGGAGAGAGTGAATAGAAGGAGAGAAATGAACACAAGAAGAGCGCAGACGGAGATAGTGGACTGAGCTTTAGTGAGAAGATTGTAATGACTCCGACGAACTGAAGAAGAAGAAGAAGAAGGAGATGAGGTTGAAAAGAGCTTCTTCTGGTCGGCAATGGGGGAAGGAGATTCTTCGTTGAAGAAGACGAGGAGAAGGCCCATGCCCCAATTCTCGCCGGCGGTGGGTTTGGATTTCCCGGTGAGAGTGAGACCCATTTTCGTTGTTCTTCTATGGCGGATTTGGGAATTGGCATTTTGGGGATTTTTGAGGTGAAGGCTTTATTTAAACTTTTATTTACACAACGAGAAGGCTGAGTGAGTTTGTTTGGAAGGCTGCTCCATTTTTCCATTTACTCTCAGCCGCTGTCTTTTTCAATTAATTTTCTCTTTTTTCTTTTTGTTGTTATTTTAAAATCTTTTTTTTCCTTTTTTTTTCTTCGTTTGGACCGAATATCGGTGTCGTTTTATTTGATTGTTTAAAATAATAGTAATAACAACATTATTGATTTCCAGTACTCAAAAAAAAAAAAAACATTATTCATTTCCAACGTGTAGTACTAGTTAGTCACTAACTTTAGGTTTGAGTTCTGATTCTCTACGGAAATTTTGTTCTTTATTTTTTTAATACAAAGAAGTGTATTTATTCACTAGTAATCTTCTTTATTCATGAAGTAGTTTACAGAAAATGTTTCTAAAACTTTTATCTAATTTAAAAAAAAAAATTCCCTGTCTTCGTTCCTAAATTTTTAAACATTGTCTTTTTTTTTTTTTTTTTTTGTGAGATAAAAACCTTTTGTCTTAATTATTTAATTCATAAGATGACATTAAGAAAGAAAAGGAGAGCTAATTTTTTTTAGTTCAATAACATGCAATATGGAGATTCAAATCTTTAACATTTTAATCGAATACATATGGTATAACCAGTTTGAGCTCCGGGCAAAAAAAAAACCATAGTTGAATCTTAAACTATCAATTTAGTTAGTTTAATTTGAACTTCTTTTCAAGTTTTGGTCTCCATATGATTTAAAAAGTTTTAAGTTGATTCTTATATCTTTAGTTTGTCCTAAAACTCAAACAATCATTCATGTTTTTAACAACATATTAAATGAATAGCACATTTCTTCTTAGCACGACGCTTAACTAGTGTTTTTTACTTTGTTGATTATGTTAGTTGATTATATTAAAAAATACGGTCGAGTAAAATAAAAGAAAAAGGTGGGATTTTTTTGTGAATAAAAAAATTTATGCATGATTTGTGAAATTTAATCAAATCATATGAATCAAATTACAAATTTTAAAGTTATAATGATAAAAAAAAATAATAATAATAAAATAAAATAAAATAAATTCTAAGCTATATACATTGCATGAAAATTTTGAAAATTATAAAAATCAAATTCAAACTAAAATCAAATAATAGGAAAGTGAGTAATTTAGCTAAAAACTATTTAATGGATGTCACTGATTTTTTATATATATATTATTTTAATAAAAATCTGAAATACCATATATGTGCAAGCATATTTTGTTTTTTAATCAATAAATGTCCGCTTAAATAAGTGTTTGAAACCAATACTTAGTAGTACTCAAAAAAAAAAATCTAGTACGTTAGACAAATAGACATGGAGTTTGTAAATGTATTTACGTTTCGTTGAATTATTAATGAAAACTTAACCATAACATCACAAATAACTTTACATAATATTTTTTTTAGAGAAAAATTTTTATATGAAATTTAAACAAAACAGTCCATTCAAAAATAATTTAGTGAATAAGATACTTATTTATCAATAGTGATAGATTCAATCCCTCACTTCCATAATTTTTATTGAACATTATCCCACATTTGATATGATATTTTTTTAAAATGATATTATCGAACACTAGACTTTTTACTCATAAAAAACTTAATTTCTTATAAGATTTATGAATATTGGTTTGAAAT
>JAOANK020525259.1:0-12558 GCA_026257165.2 Telfairia occidentalis
AATCGCTTATTTTTCCAATATAGTTTAATAATTACATTATTCTTAAAGTATTTTGATCTAAATATTAAAATAAATAGCTTATTATTTTATTGAAACTATAATGTCTCGTCTTATTTTATTATATTTTGGACGTTTAATCTATTATTTGGGTTATTAGTTAAATAATAATTATTTAATTAAGTTCTTTTAGGAAATGGAAATTAAAATAAAATGGGTGGCATTTTCATAAATATGTGGAGTAGGGCTAGAGTTTAGGTTTTTGGGAGACCTATAAATATGTAGCTAAGCCCTAGCCACCAATGCCTCTGTAGATAATTTTCACAGATTTCCTTGCCTTCCTCTTTCTCTTATTCATGCCATTCTCCCCCTCTCTTCCCCAAAGTTTTTCTTCCACTTCCTCACACCCGATTTCTTCTACCCACAACACTACCTACGGGTAGAGACTAGCCACCGACGACAGCACTATAGGTGGCCGGCGGCACGGTTCTTTCCTCTTCCCTCGATTTTTCCTCGCTTTCTTTTCCTTTTTCTTCACTCTGATCAAGGGAGTTATTCACGAACGACTTCCTTGATGCCTCTGTATACTCCCTACGACACAGGTAAGATAGCATACTTGTGGTTGTTGTATTTCCCAAGTTTTTTTCCATTAGTAATCATGTTTTTCCCTCTTTTCGATCACTAGAAAAGACTATTTTTGGAAAATGAAGGGTCGAGAAGGAGCACGAGGTCGAGATCTACAAGTTGGCAAAAGCAGAACCACGATCGGACCAGTTGTGGAGCGTCACGCGTGGCAGAGGCTTTTTGTGACCGCAACGCGTGTACCACATGCGCCAAGACTCGAGCTGCGTGTGGAGGCTCGTCTGGCCTCCGTTCGACCTAATTTTAGTGGCATTGGACTCTTGAGGTTGAGTAGAGTTGGAATCCGATCCCTATTCACCCAAATCGCAGCAGCGCAAGAGCGGCGGCGGCGGCGGCGACAGCGCGTGGGGTGTTCTTTGGACAGAAGTGTGTCGTGTCTCCTTTTGTAGTATTTTCTCCTTAAAAGTCTTAGTTACCTTTTCCATGTTAGATTAATAATGAATAGAGGGCTAATGGGACGTTATGGGTATGTGTATGTCTTAGGTGCTAAAGGAACCGAGTACCGAGTCTCTTAAGAACTACTTATTGTTTACGACAATATAAGGTAGGTGGTCCCACCCTTGGACAAGCCTTGGGGATTACTCAGGCGATTATTTGGATTTTGTGGTGTATGTTGTAGTTGTCATACTTATCCTTATGCTTGGTGATAGATAAAAGTGTTGTATTGCGATGTTACGATATGATATGGTTGACATGCCTGGACATGTATATGTGATGATTATATAGGATATGATGTTGTGTTGAGCATGTGTGAAGTTTGGTAATTCTCTGCATAAGTATAATACCGAGGTTCCTCCATGAGATTGTGATTCTCTACATGATATGATATTGAGGTCCTCCATGAGAATGTTATTTTTTCTCTACATGATTATTATATCGAGGTCCTCCATGAGATTATGTTCTTTGCATGAAAATTGTATTGAGATCCTCCATAAGATTATGTGTCTATGCATGGTATTATATTGGGGTTCTCCATGAGATGTTGTTTCTCTGCATGGTTATTGTTTGAGATCCCCCATGAGATTGCCTTTCTTTGCATGTTAGGTGTGATGCATGTCTGACCCTGGGGGTAGGGTCACCTACTGGGTATATATATTTATATACTCAACCTATTCTTATCGTTTATTTTTAGGTAAAAAGAAGGGCCACCGTGGTGGATGATGAGGAGGGATTGCTAGGGTCATGGTCACCAGTCTAGTCTTCCGCATGAGTCATTTGTTTATGCCATTAGTCTTTCTATTTAAGCTTTTCTGAATAAAAATTTATGATGTCTTAAACTAGTTCTTGAACTTACCATTAGATACTATTATTAGTTGTTTGAAATTGGGATCTTGGAGTATTTTTTTTTATTTTTTTTGAAATAAAGCTATTCTTTTCTCTTTTACATTAAATAAGAAATTTTGGTGTTATTAAACTTGAACAGACCTTATATATGAGCATGCATTCTGGTAGGGACCCTAGATAGTTCTTGTTCAGAAGTCGAGTCTTTATAGAAACAATTAAGTTATATATTCCAATACTAATTAAGTATGAATTTATCTATTTTTTTAAAAAAAATTATTAATTTCAGGTGATTAAAATACTGTAGAAAAAAAATTATAAAACATTTGAATTTCAGCCTTCAACAATGATTTCTTCTTTAAATTTAATTCATTCAAATTACTAATTTCAATGTACTTTTGAACTTTGGTTTTGAAAATTATAAAATTTTTGAAATTCCATTAGTTATAAAAAAAAAAAAAAGAATTAGACATTTTAAATCAAGTTTTGAAATAAGTTGACAAAAAATATTGATCCATTTGAGAAAATGAAAAATTTGGATGGGTAGGAGAGTGATAGAGTGGGGGAGAGAGGAATGTGGAGAGTGGGTGTGAGAGAGAGTGTGTGTAGATATGGGAGAGATGTAGAAATAGAATTGAGAGAGAGAAGAGATATGCTATTTGGTTAGGGAGAGAATCAATATTGATCCATTTGAGAGAGGGAGGAATTTAAATGCATAGGAGAGTGAGAAACCTAGAGATTTGGTAGAAGAGAGAGTGTGTAGATGCAAGAGAGAAAGATAGAGAGAGAGATGTGCGAGAAAGAATGGTGAAGAGAGTAGAAAGGAAAGAGAGAGAGAAGTATACTTATAGAAAGGAAAGTGAGAGAGAAAATGTTAAAGGAAAGATAATTTAGACATTTTTAAAAATGTCAAGGCTAATAATATTGTGTCAAACAGAGCATAGCTCAACTTGTTAAAGACATATCTCCCTGATCAAGAGGTTATGAGTTCAAATCCTCTCACCCCCACATGTTATTGAACTCAAAAAAAAAAAAAAAGGCTAATAATATTGTCCATTTTTCCAATTAAATCTCTACCATTGAATTTCTTTTACTCAAATCAAATGATCTAAATTAAACTTGATTTTAAAATTGTTTTCACTCAATTTCTCTCTCTTTTTTAAACCAATATTCTTCTCCAAAAATTAACCTAACAATTCTACAATTCTCAATTTCTCCAAAGTTAAAAAGTCTAAATTGTTGTTCTCTCTCCAAAGCTCTCAATTTTTTATTTTTTTTTTTATTTTTATCTTCTTATTGTGAGAGATCTATTGTTGTGAGCATTGAGAAATTCTTGTACGCCAAAACTCGTAAATCAACTATAGTTAGAGAGTTCATTGAGTGTGTTTTTAAATTCTAAATTTTGTAAGGTTTCTTTTTAGCTCGTTAAAAAGAGTGTTGTAACGGTTTGATCCTCAACAGTGGTGTAACGACCCAACTTACAATAGCCTTAGGACCATTACTACATGCATCCATAAGAAACTTTAAAAGTTTCAAAGGATAAAACTTACATTGAAATACTTAAAGCGTAAATTAAAAGTCCAAATTGTGAATTGGAATCCCAAGGAAAACACAGTAAATCAAGAAACAAACAAATAAAGCTTTATCACAATTTGAGTTTCAAAATCAATGAACGCTAGACTTAATGCAAAAATAAACAGCTCATGACCATGCCACATAGAAACCTGTACTCATCATCCACCACGACCGTTATTGCCATTAACTGAAAAAGGTTTTAAAGAAAAGCTTGAGTATTTCGACAAATACCTAGTAAGTGGCCTCGTTTACGGGGTCAGACATGCAAACACAGACAATCATGCAACTCATGGTATGGACATTTTGGACCTATTCTTCATACGTCGATAGTATGCTCTTCTTTTCATGCTCGGTGAATAATAACCTTTATCCCACCATGAAGCCATCTCACTCTGGATACAAGTGTGGGCCCTTAATTTATTGGGGGTATCCGACTACATCTAATGCTAGATGGTACTCATTCAACGTAGTCGGATGTCGTCCAACACAGACCCTTGGGGTGTCAATAGTACAAATTTAGCTTTTAATGTCAAGTATTGCCCGATATTAATGACTTTTGATGTCGGACGGGTGTTTGACATGAATATGAGTGTCAGTGTAAGTTACAATGTTGGACACTTTTAATATCGGGCATTGCTTGACATTAAAAGTGACTGTGATTGTAGCTTACAATGACATACGATTTTTAATTTCGGATATGACCCAACATTAAAAAGTTATCCAACACCAAAACTACCCATCATTGTATATACAATGACGAACTTTGTCTGTCATTAAAACTTCGTCCGACACCAAAAGCGTCCATCATTGTAATATACAATGACGATCATTTTTAATGTCGATCATTGCTTGAAATTAAAAGCTATGTAACCATATCAAACACTTTTAATGACGGTCATTGCTCGGCATTAAAAAATGTTCGACATGAAAATATTTAAAAATTGTTCGACATGGTAAATTTGCATCTATATGCCTGTCATTAAAAGTCACGATTGTTTTTATTGTCGAAAAATGCCCGTCATCATTTTTTGAATTAATTTAAATAAAAAATATTGTTGGTTACATCAAGATAACCAACAATATTCTCCTTCTAACTAAGAATGACCAAAACGTAAAGAAAGTCCTTTAATAAATACCCAAAACAAATTATAAAAATTTCGGCCTGCCCTCTGCCAAATTTGAGGTAAACCAACTTGCAACGTAGCCATATAACACTTCTAATGTGACACACATAATATAAATGAAACCACCCATACCCTTTATAAGATACAATTAAAATTTTCAAAAGAAATTCTCAACAAAATAATGACCAAAACATAAATCAATTCTCTACAATCTTACTACAAACTACATATGTCTATCAATCTTCCTTAAAATCTACATTCATAATTTTACCAACTACATCCATCTATCAATTTTCCTACAACTCTTCCATCAATTAAAGATTAGATCAAAAAATGTACACATCCATCAACATTTCAAAAAATAGTTAATCTAACAAATTTAACTTACCCAAATCTTCCTACAAATTGTACTCATTCTACTAGAATTTCATCAATTTCTTTTTGTGTATAGGCCTCTTTGTTGTTCAACTATACACACAAAAAAAGAGAAATTAGATCAATACATTTACATAAAAGCATTTTACTATAAAACGATAAATAATACTTACACGTTGAGTAATATGTGTATTGTGATTTATCATGATTTCTCGTATATATTTTTGTACATAATACACCTACATTCTACAGAACCCAATTGGCATGGACACTACAAGTAAAAAAGAATAGAAACAACTTAATTAAAGTATCCATATATTCGAATACAAAGTTAATGAAATTTTACCTTTAAGGGCTTCCACGTTATATTATTGCGAGAATGTTGGATGATATGTTTTGCATGCCACATTTTAATTAACCTGAAAAATATAAGTTTTTTTTTTCACATAAGAATAATATAAATAAATCAAAACTTAATAAAAATAAAAATTAATACTTACATATTTATGACGTTTTGAAAATCTGCTTCCACTTTACTACATAAAGAGTTTAAAACATACACATAATTCTGATAAATGCTCAATACAATTAAGGTCTACAAAAGAAAAACCAAGGTTATCTATTTTAATTTCATTCTTTTTCTCTACCCAATCACACTTGAACAAGATAAATATTAAACTATAGTAGTCAAGCTCCCATATTTCTTGTATTACATCATAAAAAATCATATTTGAAATGATAAGATTTTTACAGTTATAGTAGATATTTTAGTAAAATTCTTACAATTGTAGTACAATAGTTTTCTAGCATCATCTAATAGCTCATGAAAAGGTTGAGATTTACCATCCAAATGATCATGTACAGCCTCAAACATTCCAATGGTGTCATCGAAATTGACATCTTCATAATCTTCTTTGGTACAAGTAGACTCATTTTTATTCTTTCTCTTAATCGATATTGATTCACCATGCCGAATCTATATCTTATAACTTCGATCAATACCATAAACAAATAAATAATCTCTAGTTGTGTTCACATTTTGAGACTTTGCATTAAACACGGACAACATATGAACTTCGATCTACTTGAATGCCATAATCCATTTTCAATGAATATCTCAACTCCTAAACTGTACTCTGTTGACATTCTATTCTTTTTTTTTATCATCCACAATTTATTTATAACAAGAAAATTTAGATTCAAATTGTTATCTACAAAGAAAAATAAGAAAAATTATTTAAACTTATTTGTCTTTTAGCTACCACATTTTCATCTATAATAGTTTTTTTATTGAATAAAACAACACTATGATGTATATCACATGGTGTTTAATGGACAAAAGTAACAAAACCACACCAAAGAAAAACTAAAATGTATTATTTAGTGAGATAAAAACAAGTTGTGGGTAAAAAGTTATAACCAAAATGTAAAGTAAACAAACTCCAAAATAAAAAATCTATATTCATATCCAAAATGGATGTCATGCTTTGGATGGTAAATGGATGCCATAATTTATTTCCTGCTTTCTTTTCTAGGTAATTCTCATTTTTATAGGTTTAGATCGGATTGAAAACGTAAAATCGTCAAACCATAACTACCAAAAACTTCTCAATTTCTTCAAAAAAATTACTCAAAATTAGAATAAAATTTTCAATCCAACAATCATTCAGATCCGATCCAAAAATCCAATAAATATTTTTAAACTATAGTAAAAATAAAAATGAAAGAGCTTAAAAAGTCGATAAACTCACCAAAATAGATCCAAAATATTCGAAGAGGAGTAAATCTGTGGTCAATGGGGAGGAGAGTTAGGTTAACTGCATTGGAGGAGACCATTGTAGGTTGTTGACAGTGACCTTGAGAACAAAATGAAGATTTGAGTTTTTGTTGGCTGAGGAGGAACAAACAATGGCGTGCGATGAGTGGAAGAGGAATGAGTGTCTTCAGCGTCAACGGATCTCACTGGAACAACGACGTCACTCTAGCGAGGGTAGTAGAAGAAGCTGAGGTAGGGGGAGGTTTCTCTGAAACAGTACTTCATGCGTGGGAGAGAGAAATGATTTCAACTTTTCATGTCGGACGGAAGACTTTTAATGTCAAACATTTTGAATGACGGGCAATGATCGACATTAAATGTTAAATTTCAGAACAAAATGGGTGTGCATTTTACCGTTCAAAATCTCACCTTTAATGTCGAGCATTGCCCGACATTAATAGTGATACTTCTTAAAAAAAGGCGCGACTTATAATGTCGGGTATTGCCTGACATTAAAAGTTGAAATCACATAATTACGCGCTTTTAGCGCCTTTTTTTTGTCCGTCACTAAAAGTGTGCACATTTTTTTTAATTGACATTAAAAGCATTATTTGTACTAGTGTGTGGGACGTAGTTGTCACTCTCTAATAAAATATGGTCTCATGTACTATGGTTCATGCAAGGTCCTACATACATATGACATGTTCAATTAACACTATACTTCATGCATGTCATATTTCATCATGTAATATTTCATCTCAATAGATAAAGCTCAAGCATATCAACTCACAACATTTTGTCAAAAAAAAAAAAAAAACTCACAACATAATAATAATCACAGCACACTTATCATGTCATAGTCATGCATGCCAAATAACATCTCATGGTAACACATAGCATACAAGACATGACATATTGTCTAATATAACAATTAATATAAACATGGATCACAACATACAAGCATCCAGCATACAAGCATCACTCAATCTAACCTAAGCTCTAAGGCGGATCCGTAAGCGTAGTCACTTACCTTATGCTAGTTTTACGATCTCTTTAGGGTCTGGTTTAAGAAAACTTGGTCAACCTAAAGTCAAACACCCAATGTAAATTAATAAATTTTCATATAACTAGTCTTAAACGATTTTCAAGATTGGATCTAGGGAGAAAACACTACCGAAAAGGTTCAGGAAGACACTGCCTTGACATGCCGCCGCAAAATCACATCACGCTTTCAGTTTTACACTCCATTACTTCCCAGAAATCTTGCGCCGCCATCAATAGCCTCAACCTGCATCCCACGCACCTTCAATTACCCATTTTCAGCAGTGTGTGTAGCTCACGTGCCGCTGCTTGTGGCGCACTTGAGAGCTTCTGTCGCCCTTTTTTCACTGCAAACAATGCCAGCAGTGACCAGCTCCACCTGAGCTGCCTTGCTATTCGTGAAAAGAAACCCCCCACTGTTGCTGCTGCAATTGTTTCGCTGTTCCTTATCACCCACCGTTGTCAACATCTAGACTCGCTGCTACATCCCAATTCTGCAGTCCACCTATGTTGCCGGAGAAGAAATGTTGTCGTTTAGCGAAAAAGAGAGAGAGAGAGAGAGAGAGAGAGAGAGAGAGCGACCACGCAGAAAGGAGGAAAGTTACCTTGCTGGAAAACACCTTCCATGGCCACCGAGAACTAGCAGCCGATAAGAGAGACCGTGAGAGAGAGAAAGAGCAAATGTGAGAGAGAGGAAGAGAAGGAAGGTGATGATGGAGTGGAAGAGAGAGAGAGGTTGGTGGCTAACTAGGGTTTTCTTTCTTTTTGAAAAGAAAAAGAAGAAAGTGGCTAGAGTTTTACACTATCCTTATAAAGGGTACAAAGTGAACCTTAACCCTAAACCTTCTTTGTTTATTTTTTAAATTGCTATCAACCCAATTTTTTTTTTCCCTTTAACTTACAAATCCAATAATATTAATAAATCTATCTTTTCAAAATTAAACCCTATTTATTCTTTTAATTCAACCGCTTTCATTTTCCCTTTTTTTATTAACTTAGAGAAAATAATTTAACTCATGCACCAAATTTTAATTAACCAACAATTGATTTTATAAACCACAATTTAACAAAATATTCTTATAACTAATAACATATCAAAATAAACAATGCATTATTACATGTGGAAAGGATCATGTTTTCCAGTTGGACTCTGAGGCATGGAAAGAGTCAAGAAATTTTAATCAAATTTCAAGAGGTGCTTGGGGAGTAGAGTAGGTCGAGTTTGACTAAACCACTATAAAATCATGGTATCACTTTCTCTAACTCTCTCATATTTATTTTTGCAATTAATTTTAGAAATTTATTGCATGCTTTAAATTGTTATTAATTGTTGTTGAGATTGATAGCACTTATTTTCTCATATATATATATTTTTTATCAATCTTGTTTTTAGAATTAATTAGAGTTCTTATTAATTGTTTTTAAAAAGTATATTAAACTGTTAAATTAGACCCATTAAACCCTATTCACTCCTTCTAGGGTTGCCATACCGATCCAACAATTGTAATTGAGCGAGGTTGCTCTTCATGAAATTTAATTTTCTTGATAAACTTAATTGTTAGAGCTTTATGGCAAACCTTGTAATTGAGTTTATTGAGGGTGATCAATCTACTTCTAGACCTTCTTTCTTTGATGGCTCAAATTAAGCATATTGGAAAGTTAGAATGAAAATTTATTTGCAATCTACTGACTATAATTTGTGGTTAATTGTTGCCAAAGGTCCCTTTGTTCCCATGAAAAGAGTAAATGATATTGATGTGCCTAAATTAGAAGAGGAGTATGATGAAAATGAAATGAAAAAAAATTCTCTTTTAATGCCAAAGCTATAATTGCTTGTATTGTTTCTTAAATAAGGATGAATTCAATAGAATATCCATGCATACTTCGGCTAAAGAAATTTGGAATACTCTTGAAGTTACTCATGAGGGAACAAATCAAGTTAAAGAGTTTAAAATTAACATTCTTGTTCATAATTATGAATTATTTAAGATGAATGCTAATGAATCTATTATTGATATGTTTACTCGATTCACTAACATTATAAATGCCTCGAAGGGTCTTGGCAAAGTGTATACGACCTCTAAAAATCTTAGGAAAATTCTTACGTCTTTACCTAATAGTTGGGAAGTAAAAGTGATAGCAATCCAAGAAGCAAAAGATCTCACCAAACTTCCATTGGAGGAACTTATTGGCTCTCTCATGACACATGAGATTACCATGAATGAGCACTTGGAGGATGAGTCCAAAAAGACGAAAAACATAGCCTTAAAGACTATTTCCTTGGAAGTTGACTTCGAAGATGATAATGCTCTTGATGAAGATAATGCTGCCTATCTTTCACGTAAGTATAAGAATTTCATTAAAAGGCAGAAACAATTCAAGAAGCATTTATCCAACAAAAGAGAGTCAAAATGTGAAAAGATTAAGAAGGATGAGGTAATTTGCTATGAATGCAAGAAATCATGCCATATAAAATTAATTGTCCTCTCCTCAAATCATCCAAGAAATCCAAGAAGAAGGCAATGAAGGCTCCTTGGGATGATAGTGATAATGTAGAAATAGTAAATTTTTGCTTCATAGCTCATATTGACAAGGAGGATGAGCAAGATGATGAGGTAGCTTTAGATCCTTCTTATGATGAATTATTTGAAGCTTTTGAAAGTATGCAAAATGACTTAGAAAAGCTTGGTTTCAAATATGTTATGCTTAAAAAGTAATACCATGCTTTAACTAGTAAAAACAAGTCATTACTTGATGAAATTGCTTGCTTAAAAGAGAATGAGCATGATATTATGCAAAATGTTGAAATGAATGTCTCTTGTGATAGACATGCATTTGATTGTGATGAGAAAGTTGCCTTACTTGATAAAATTAGATTTCCTGAGAATGATAATTGTGACAAGGATAATATGATTAAATTGCTCAAAGAAAATGAATTAAATTCTTTGCAAGAACCTGATAAGGCTAAAGAGTCCATTAAAAAGTTGACAATAGGTGCTCAAAGATTAGATAAAATAATTGAAGTAGGCAAACCTTATGGTGATAAGAGAGGTTTAGGCTATATTGATGAATGCACTGCTTCTTCAAGCTTTAAAACCATTTTTGTAAAAGTATCACCTATTATGCCTAAACTAAATATGCCTAAGGTTGTGTCTAAGCATACTAAAACTAGTTTTGCACCTATATGTCATCATTGTGGTGTTGAAGGTGATAAGCGCCAAAGATGCTGGATTTACAAAGCTAAAGGTCCTTCTAGGATTTTTGTAAACTTACATAAATAAGGCTAACTTAACGAATTGATTCCAACCAAGAGCTTAGTTAGAAGATGAATAACTCTTAGATCAAACTTAGAATCTATGATGGTCACTCCTAGATTCCAAGACGACTCACTCCAGAATTAGCTTGATTGAGACTAATCCAATGAATTAGTTTAATCATCAAACCTAAAGCAAGATTTGAAAAAGACAACACTAAAGGGTTGAAGAAACACAAGTTTATATATAACTAATCTGAGTTTTCAAGAGGATTACAAACCTTTTTAAAGGCCAAATGGACGTCCAAAGGACCAAGAACCCAAAAGTCATTAAAAAATAATTAAATGAAAATTGGAGAAAATAAGACCTAGGAAATGAAAATTCAATTGCACAACATTTGAGAAGCTTAAATGTGAAACAGAAAACGTAGAGTTGCTTGAAATTGTCTTAAATATCTGCTGTAGGACCTGCTTGACTTGGTGAGCACGTTTGACAAGCTTTGACTTCACAAACTCCCAAGAGGTGCAATTTGGAAAGACACATTTTCACAATTTCTACACACTCTTTTTGTCCCACGTGCCATCTTTCAAACTACACAACTTTTCCTGTGTCATCTTCACTTCATTCTCATCTTGAATTGTTGTAGTAACATTATAAATAAATTTGGGCTAAAAAATCTTTGTCTCTTCTTGTGCATTAGCTAGTCTTTGAAGATGTAATGTGAAAGCCTCTTGAATCTTCTTTGCCTTGCTTCTTGTAATAGCTCCTTCAAGTACATGTAATGGATCATTAGTGTGATTCACATCATCCCCCCTTTCTTTAAAAGGATTTGTCCTCAAATCAAGGTCGTCATTTTCTACATAAAAAATAGTTAAATCAGCCACATTAAAAGTAGAACTTACATTGTACTCACCTCGGAGATCTAGTTTGCAGGCATTGTCATTGATCCGTTCAAGCACTTGAAATGGACCATCTCCCCATGGTTGAAGTTTAGATTTTCTCTGATCTGGAAACCTTTCCTTTCGTAGATGAACCCAAATCCAATCACTGGGTTTAAAAATCATTTGCTTTCTCTCTTTGTTCTTGCTCATGACTAGCTTCTGATTCTTCTTTTCAATTTTCTCCTTGATTTTTTTGTGCAAAGTTTTGATCTATTCTGCCTTAGAAATAGCTGCATCACTTGTAAACATATTAGGTGGCAAATGTGATAAATCTAGGGGAGTTAAGGGATTAAAGCCATACACAATCTCGAAAGGTGAACAATGAGTGGTGCTATGTATTGCTCTATTGTATGCAAACTCTACAAAAGGTAAAGTCTCCTCTCAAGACTTTAGATTTTTAGAAATTAATGACCTAAGCAAGGTTCCCAATGTTCTATTAACCACCTCGGTTTGCCCATTGGTTTGGGGGTGACAAGTTATAGAAAACAAAAGCTTGGTTCCCAATTTTCCCCACAAAACTTTCCAAAAATGACTTAAAAATTTAACATCTCTGTCACTAACAATGGTTTTGG
>JAOANK020525368.1:1983-12558 GCA_026257165.2 Telfairia occidentalis
ACATCATATATCAGATGATTTCAAAACACACATACACACACACATCAAATCATTTTATAGATCTACTATGCTATGTCTAATCAACCAATGTTTCACTACAATAAATCTTATATTACTTGCTTTGTAAATTTTATTTCTTGATATTTTAAATTAAAATTGTTAAGACAAACACATTTTTAAGTAAAAAAATGTAGAAAAATAGAAAGTAGGGAGTGAACTCGAAAATTTTGTTTCACTAAAAAAACTTGTCAATGAAAATATGTCAAGTAAGAGGTCACTATGTTTTTAATGAGTTGACAAGTTTAACATGCTAAGAAAAATTATATCTACTTGATTATTTTAAATTGTCAAGAAATAAATTTATATAAATCTTTGAGCTTAGAAAAATATTTTTTTAACATTTTTTTACTGACACTTGTTAACATTTTCATAATTGACATAAAATATTTTTATTAATAAAAAAACTTGTAATTAAAAAAAGGGGCACTTGTAAATTTAGCCAAAAGTAAATAGGATATTGCAAATCTTGCAATAACTTTTATGTTTTGTAAATATAGCCGAAATCCAAGGCCTAACTCAAACTAAAAGGGGTACTTACAAATTTGACAAAAAATAAATAGGGTATTTCAAATTTAGCAACTACTTTTCTATTTTGCAAATATAGCAAAAACTAAAAATCTTGCCCAAACTAAAATGCATAAAAGTCTAAAATATTTTTAAAATGGTGGTTTTATTAAAATGCATGCGATCTTATATTAGGTATACCAATAATATCAGTGATACATCATTGATAAACCATTAGTGATATACCATTGATATATATAATACAAAATATATCGTTGATATACTACTTATTTGATATATGTAACAAGAAGTATATCAACGTTATATTTAGTATTATATCAGTAATATTATTGAAATATCACTGATATACCTGATATATTTTTATATAATATTTTCGTGATATATGTAATAAGAAGTATATCAATGATATACGTAGTATTAGATATATCACTAATTTACTGTTCAATAGTTGGTCTTTAATCAACATTTTTGTATTTAGTTTTCAGTAATCCCAATTGTGCCTAGGACTAATGATTTTTCTATAAGCTACTTCTAAATTTTTGTTAAAGAATTAATGAAAAAAATAATCGAGAAACTAAATAAAAATAGGAAGTGATGAATGAAAAAAAAATGAATGAAAAAAGAGAACATGAATAAGAAAACATTGGCTTAGTTTATTTGAAAGAGGAAATTAAAGGAGTAAAAAACATAAATTTTTTTACGTGATTTAGTATGCCATTGATATACTTCGTATTAAATAAATCTTTGATTTAGTATACCATTAATATACTTCATATAGGTATATCAACGATATACGTATATTATTGGTAGACTTCATATTAGCTATATCACTGATAAACCTAGATCATTGATATACTACATATTAAGTATATCATGGATCTAAAAATGAGGAGAGCAAAATTGAAATAACAAAAAAAAGGAAATTTGATTTAAAAAATACTATATTTTCAAAATTTAAAACTAATTGCTATATTTGCAAATATAACAAATATTTTTGTTATCTATTACAAATATCCTCAAAAGAAAAGCAGACATGTACCACTTGTTAATTAATAAAAAAACCTCATAAATTGTACTTAAAAAAGAAAAGAAAAAAAGAACCAAAAGAAAAACCATTTAAAATAAAATTTAGAATTTAGAATCCCTATATCCTCTAAGGTTCCAAAAGCTTTCTCCTTTACCTCACCACTCATTCGAGCTGAGAAGAAAATTTGCTTGTGTCCAAGAAGAAGCTCATGCTCTCCACGCTTCCACTAGGTTGTATCATGTGTAATATTTTTTTTTCCTTTTTGTGACATTTGACATCCCCTTCCCCCTACATTTGCTGCCCAAAAGTGTTCAAGAAGGAAAATATATATATATTTTCTCCCTTGGTAGAAATAGCAAAACGAATCTTACAAAAAGTGAAAGTAAAAAGAGAGATTCTTATAGATCTAATGAGTTTAGGATTCAATTCTTCCGACTTAAAGAAACATATTGGCATTTTTGTTCTTTTAGTCAGCGCGTACAGATGACGAAGGCAAAGAAAATTATTCTTCATTATTCAAGCCACCATATGGCCAAACTCATCGTCGTCGAGTCGACTTACAATCCTTCATATTAGCTCTACACAAAATGTTAGCTTGTGATAAGGTCATAGAACTCGGAGTCCGAACTGCATGAATACCTATAAAATAGGAAAAAAAACACCCATGCCTTTGAGAGAAAAGTGGCAAATCTAATAAAAGTCTGAATGAGAGAAGGAGAGTTGCCCGTAGACAAAATATCATCGACGTAAATTAAGAAAATGGCCAATGATGTACGGGCCTTATAAATGAGCATGGATGTTTCGGCCTTAGAACCATAGAAACTTGAGTTTAGTTTATAAGAGCTCAACTTCTAATACCATTCGCATGGACTATATTTGAGACCATACAAGGATTTGTGTAATCGAAATACAAGACGTTGATGAGAGACACTCACAAAACCAGCAGGTTGCATAAAAAACTTATTGAGATCAATGTAGAGGAAACTGTTTTGTACAACAAGCTGTCGTACCAGCTAATGAAACAAAACAACAAGAAAGCGTACAATTTTCATCGAAGCAGGCTTAACAACAGGGTTGTAAGTTTCAAAATAATTAATACCAAAAGCCTAATTATAACCTTCAGCTACGAACTTGGCCTTGTACTAATCAATGTCATGGTGGGATTAAGTTTCAGCCGAAAAACTCATTTACAACCAATAATTTTTCTATCAGAAGGTGCTTGAACCAAAGGCAATGTATTGTTATGGATGAGAGCCTCATATTTATCCACCATTGCTTGTTTCCACTTAGGATTTTCAAGGTAATCTTATAATTGTATGGTTTAGTAATAGTGGAAGAAACAAGGGGTTTTGTATTGGACACCTAGGCTTTTGCCTTGTATATTCAATCCTTAGATCTGGTCATCGTTGGGTGGGTATTCAGTTCCCTGGATGATGGGGTTGGGTTAATGGAAATGGCGGGAAGTGGGCTAGAGGAAGCATGGGTGATAGTAGGAGAGGGTGGGGCAAAGTTCGATGGGTTTAATGGGGGATGATGAGAGGTGGTTGGGATTGGTGGTGGGCGAAAAGGGCACATAGGATGAAGGTAAAATTGTAGGTGGAGAGGTTGGTAACAAGGAGCGTTGGTGGTGAATAGGAGATACAGTCAAATTGTCAAATACAGGTGTGGAAGAAAGGCTTGGGATAGCAAAGTTGGTGAATTACAGTAGGTTGGATAATGGTTGGGGGATGCAAAAAGGGAGAAAAATAAGGGTCAAAGTGAAATTGTTTAACTAAAGAAAGAGGAAAGGCGAATTTTGATTCAAAAAACAATATTGTTCACAAAAAAGAATAAGAAGGAGACGTACAACCGACCACTATTAAAATCAAGACACAAATACTTTTTATGAGATGAGCTATATCCCAAAAGATGTATTCATGAGAACAAAATTCTAATTTTTGGTCATCATAAGGACGTAAAAAAGGAAAGTAAGTGCATTCAATGTCCCATTCTAATGTAGCATATATGGACAAAAATATCTATGATGAATTCCATTCATAACTAAAAGAGAGTTAATAACAAAATTCAGTTCCTCCATCAACTTTTAGAGCAAGGATTTTAGATTCAAATTTGTTTTCTACCATAGTTTTGAAATTGATGAACAAACAAAGAGTATCACTCGTGTTTTTCATAAAATAAATCCAAGTGAGTTTGCTATATTCACCAATGAATAATAAAAACCAACGAGCTCCAATAATAAAATAAGAGGGGATGAACCTTAAACATTAGAGTACACAAGTTGAATGAGCTTTGTGAATTAGGTTGGGGAAGGGACAAAAGCTAAATGATGGCTCTTCACTATTTTACAAGATGTTCTAAAAAAGGAAGTACTCTTGTCCCTAAATTTCAGATTACATTGAGCAGAAACTTGTCTAATAACAGAAAATGAAGGATGTCCTAAACAATGATGCCACATGAAAGTATCTTGGAGTGTTGAGAGAAAAAGTGTCGGGTTGTTGTGAGTATGGACAAAATTTTTATGGTCACTATGAGTTGAAAGTTTAATTAGAGACCTCCTCCAAGGTGCCCTCGAAGAAGGATTGTCTTGGAGAGAATATCCTTCACAAAGAGAAAGTAGGGTGAAATTTAGAAAATGGCTACAAATGTGGGTATACGCAGCGAAAAGAAGGAAACCCCTACCTTCAAAACCATCCCCTCCTCCCTTCCCTCAGAGACTAAAGAAATATAAGCAAAAACACCAATATAGAAAATTTCTTGACGTTTTGAAGCAACTCCACATCAATATCCCATTGGTAGAGGCTCATTAGCAAATATCTTATTATGTTTAGTTTCTAAAGGATATTTCAATAAAGAAGAGAAGACTAGGAGAGTATGAGACCGTCACATTAACTAAAGAATGTAGTGTTATCCTAAAAAACATCTCCTAAATTAAAAGGACCTTGGTACATTCACTATTCCTGTATCAAATAGGAGATAAAGAGCTTGGAAGAGCCCAATGTGACCTACGGGCAAGCCTCGATTTGATGTCATTATCAATCTATAAGAAGTTAGGAATAGGAGAAGCTAGACCAACTACTGTATCCCCACAGCTAGTTGACAGGTCAATAACTTATTCTGAAGGGAAGATAGAGAATATTTTGGTACAGGTGGATAAATTTATTTTTCCAGCTGACTTCATCATATTGGATTGTGAGGCAAACAAGAATATCCTATTATCTTTGGGCGCCCTATCTTGGCCACAGGTAGAGCATTGATTGATGTGTAGAAGAGAACTCACAATGAGAATTCATGACCATTAAGTCACATTTAGTGTCTTTAATGCCATGAGATTCCTTCCTGACCTAGAAGAGTGTTTAGCCCTATAGATAATAGATGGGTTGGTTTAGAAGGTATTTGAGAAGGGTAATAATAGTGATCAACAAGACAATAAGTTTTGGGGAAGTATTTTAGCTGAGGAAGAAATAGAATGCTATAATGCTGCAGTAGAAAGTAGTGTTTGTAAATTGATTAGTAGCAGAAGCTTTGAATCACTAGAGCTACTAGATGGAAAATCTAAGCCAATGAAGTCATCATTCATTGAAGCTTAAGAGTTAGAAACGAAGCCATTACCTGAGCACCTAAAATATGCATACTTGGGTGAAGAAGATACTTTGCCAATTACCATTTCAGCTAAGTTGACCAAAGAGCATGAAGAAGCCTTATAGTTTCTTTTAAAGCAACATAAGGGAGCAATAGGACGGACCATAACTGATGTTCGAGGAATTTGGAAGGTACGAGATAAATTTGCTCTCCTATTGCATGTACAAGATAAATTTGGAAGGTGGAAACTTCAAATCCATTGTGCGACTAAGGAGACTAAATCCAGCAAATAAAGAAGTGGCAAAGAAAGAAATCATCAACTCCACAAGAACTATGGCTGGATGAAGAGTTTGTATGGACTACAGAAAGGTAAATAAAGCAACAAAGAAAGACCATTTCCCTTTACCCTTCATAGACCAAATGTTAGATATGTCAGATGGGTAAGACTTCTATTGCTTTTTCGATGGTTATTCTGGATACAACCAAATAACCATAGCCCCAACTGACAAAGAGAAAACCACTTTCACCTGCCCTCATGGCACATTTACCTTTAGAAGAATGTCATTTGGGTTATGTAATGGTTTCACCACATTTCAAAGATGTATGATAACAATTTTCTGAAATTTAGTGGAGTTAGTGATGGAAGTATTCATAGATGATTTCTCAGTGTTTGGGGAGGATTTCACTACATATCTAGCAAATTTGGAAAAAGTCTTGTAGAGGTGTGAAGAGACAATCTGGTACTTAATTGAGCACATAAATGTCACTTTATGGCCTTTTATGGTGACATAAGGCATTGTGGTAGGCCATAAAGTCTCAAAGCAAGGACTACAAGTGGATAGAGCCGAAGTGGAAATAGTAGAGAAGATGGAACCCCCTAATTCAGTGAAAGGAGTTAAAGCCTCCTTGGAGCATGCTAGTTTCCATAGGAGGTTTTAAAGGACTTCTCAAAGATCTCAAAAGCGATTATGCAACCTACTGGAACTCAACAAACCATTCATTTTCTTACAAAGATTGTGAATTAGCCTTTAGAACCTTGTAACAATCTCTGATATTAGCTCTTATAATCTCAGCTTCAGACTGGCAGCTTTCTTTTAAGCTAATGTGTGATGCATGTGATTTTGCAATAAGAGCCATGCTTGGACAAAGAAAGGAAAATGCATCAATCCAATCCACTATGCTAACAGAACCTTAAATGGGGCTCAGATGAACTACACCAGAACAAAAAAAAAAAAGGGGTTATTAGCAGAAAGTTTGCGTTTGAAAAGTCTAGAGCCTACTTAATAAGGACCACTTTAATAGTGCATACAGATCATGCTGCACTAAAATACCTTCTCATAAAGAAAAAGATGCCAAGCCAAGGCTAATTAGATGGATTTTTTTGCTTCAAGATTTTGAAATGTGGAAATCAAAGATAAAAAAGGATTTAAAAATATTGTAGAAGACCACTTATCACAATTAGAGAGGCCAAAAGATAAATTTGAACTGAAAGATAGCTTCCTAGATGAGCAGCTATTTGCTGTACCAATAACCCTCGCTGGCATGCAGATTTAGTGAACTATCTTGCGTGCAGAAAACAACCTCCTGAGCTAACTCCAATAGCTCTAAAAACATTCAAATATGATGCCAAGTTCTATTATTGAGATAAATCATACCTCTATAAGGAGTGTGCAGATGACATGTTTAGAAGGTGTGATAGATCATCTTATGGTGGAGTACATTTTGAGGAATAGAGAACTACAGTCAAGATATTTCAGAGTGGATATTACTAGCCAACAATTTTTAAGGATGCTCATCATTTCAGTAAAACTTATGATAGATGTCAGAGGGTAGGTAACATAGGAAAAATAGATGAGATGCCTCTATAATTTATGCTAGAAATTGAAATCTTAGATGTATGGGGCATAGATTTCATGGGCCCCTTCTTACCTTCATTTGGAAATAACTACATTCTAGTAGCTTGTGATTATGTCTCCAAGTGGATGGACGTTGTAGCACGTGGTCACAACGATAGAAGGACTATTCTAAATTTCCTCCACAAGAATATCTTCACTCGATTTAGGACATCAAGGGTGTTAATTAGTGATGAAGGACCCCATTTCATGAACAAGTTACTGTCCAAGCTTTTACTAAAATACAATGTTAAACATAGGATCTTCATCCCTTATCATCCTCAAACAAATTGGTAGGCTGAGGTGTGTAACAAAGAAATCAAGAGGATTTTGGAGAGAGTGGTGAACCCAAATAAAAAAGATTGGGCAATGAAACTAGATGATTTTATATGGTTCTATATCACAGCTTACAAAACACCCCTAGGAATGTCATTCTATAGGATTGTGTTTGGTAAAACCTATCACTAACCTTTGGAATTAGAGCATAAAGCTTTTTCGACACTTAAGAAGTTGAATTTTAATGTTTGACATTGGCAGTGAGCTGTGGAAACTCTAATTGAATCAATTGGATGAGTTCAGACACTTATCTTATGAGAATGTCAAGCTGTACAAGAAAAAACAAAATAGTGGCTTAACAGGAAGCTAAATTCAAAAACTTTAAAAGTGGTCAAAAGGTGCTGCTGTTTAATTCGAGGTCTAGATTATTTCCAAGGAAGCTCAAATCTAAGTGGTTTGGACCAATTTTTGAAGTTTTTTCTCATGAAGCTGTTACAGGAGAATGATGTAGGGAATTTAAAGTGAATGGGCAGAAGTTAAAGTATTATTGGGTGAGGAGTTTAGCAGAAAAATCTCATCTCTGAGTTTGAAAGAGGCATAGCTGATTGGAAGGAATAAAGTGAGATAGTTAAGTTAGTTAACCTCCCCTATCATTTCTTTTGTATTGTTATTTCTATTTTATTTATTGAGTAGCTTTTATTTTTCTATTCTCATTTTCCATTTTCGTTTCACGGTGAGTGAACTTATTTAATGGTTTGGTTAAAAGTGTGCAATGAAATTTATTTTACAACAGTATAAGGGGGTCAAAATAAAAATTAGATCTGCAGGTTGAGAGAATTGTTGCAGCATTGCAGAAAGCCTGAAGAACATAAAATTTATATTGACCAACTATTGGAAAATGTACCATTTACGAAATATGTCGTCAATTCAGATTGCCCATGCAGAAACCTGCTGCAACAAAAATAAGAAACCAATATTTTTGAAAAGCAAATTCAAAAAGGGGAATCAATTTTAAGGGAAAAGATCACGGGTCTCAACAGTTGTTTTTGCATAGAAATGTCCTATGATATTTTCTAAAATTTTAATTTTTATAATTATAGGTTTGTCCTCTCTTTTATTGCCCATAAAATGCAGCCTCCTCCAATGGTTAAATCATCGCACAATTTTCTCAGCAATCTACTCCCAAGAAGAGGAAGATCTTCCCAACCGAATTTGAGGATATTAAAAAGAGAGGCTTCTTAATAGAAATGAGATTTGAGATCCCACTCTAGGACATCCTTGCCTCCATCTCAACTGTCATTTTGCAACAAGATTGGGTGACATTTTGCATGAAACCTGACCCTGTCTAACCAACCTCACCATTAACCAAATGTGACTCTACTATAGACTAAGGGTTGCACTTTCATACACCGCAGATGAGTCATGTCTACAAATATAACTATAACAGCTCGTTTGATCCTTCACAAAGTAACTCATGACTCTAGTTGGGCGATATTACTATTTTTCCACTAGCCCCACCTTTTACTTTTTAATTACCACTGATTATCTAACAGATAGCCTTCCAGGATTTTCATCATCGACAAATCCTTCTTAAGGTATCAACAAGGCGAGCAGCATATTATCCAAACCCCGAACCAACATATTAAGGTAATCACTTATATACACATTCAATATCGCCCAATTGGAGTCATGAGTCACTATTGAGTGGCTGCGAATTTCATATTGTGTAGAAATGTTTCCAGCTTCCTAATTAAATGTATTCCCAAAACTATAGACTTATTAGGCAAAAGTACAAGTCACCTTTAACACACCTGCATACGTAGTAGTTCATAACACACTCCGAATTAAGATAATATTAGGCATATGATCTTCCTAGTGATGTGTTTGTGTTTTCTTTAATGATCTTAGAAGAAAAGCACAAAACACATCACAGTCCAATCTTATACAATCTCATTGCATATGATACCTCTACTCACATGTCACCACCTGAACAATCCGGATAGGGTCATTTGTAACTTTTACAAAGCAAATCATATCAAGAATGTAACTAGGATAAGATCCCCAAACCTATTCATATACTGTAGACCATTTAAGACGCTACTCTTAAACTTGATTCTCTCATATGTCTGATACATACCAAGTTTAAGAACAAATTTGGTGGCTTAGGAGCGATTAAACATTTAATATTGCTATATTTGACAAGATGCACAAATAGTTCTTAAGTTTTTCCTATTTACATCATTATAGTTTATATGACGTCATGAACTTAGGGCATAAATCACAACACATAACACAATTGGGATTGAGATCAAATGGGCATACGATCATCTTAGTAATATGTCTGCATTTTCTTTAATGGTCTTACAAGAAAACTGCACAACACATCATAGTTCAGTCTTATGCAATTTCATTGCATATAATACCGCTACAGTTACATGTCATCACCTGAACGATCCGTATAAGACCGTTTGCAACATTTATAAAGTAGACCGTATCAACAACGTGTCACCAGGATAAAATCGCCAACTCTATCCCTATTGGAAAGACTATTTAAGTCAATGCTCTTAAACTTAATTTCTCTCATATGCCTATTACATTCTAAGTTAAAGAACACATCACGTAACTTATGAGTGATTTACCATTGACTGTTGCTTAATTCGACATGATTCACGTATAACTTTTTTTTTTTTTTATTTACACTTCTATAGTTTATATGACGTCACAAGCTTAGGGTATAAATCTCAATGTTTCCAACTTAGAGCACTTCAGTCACCATACTTCGTAAAGCTATAGCCACCCTTTCGTTTCTAAGTGCTATCAGTATAAGAATTCAGATACAAAGTTTTACTGGACACAAGAAAAAATTGTTGGCAAAAGGACCCTCAATCAATACTTTTAAAATTGTCGACATAGGTTCACTTTTGTCGACAATTATATAAGTCGTAGGCCGTTTTGTCAATGAAATCTAATTCTGTCAGTAGAATTGTAAAAAATTTTCAGAAGCAAACTTCTACCGATGGTTTTTAAAAGTGTCGGGATTTTTGCCTTTTACTATTGATGGTTTAAGAAATTGTTGGCAGTTCTGACAATGGAAAACTTGTTCCACCTCCATATTACAAACGAGAGAGAGAGAAGTAAATGATCACAAAAGTAATATTATTCTTTTGTATTTGATCAAGAAAAGGACAGTCCTGATATAGTACTCTGTCCATTCAG
>JAOANK020525695.1:0-12555 GCA_026257165.2 Telfairia occidentalis
GCATTTAAAATTAATTCTCAATTATCTATCATTTTAAGATAGTGGAGTTGAGAACAAATTATATAATTGATTATTTTTTTAATCCAAATTATATAATCATTATTAACATTATTATTGAAATTATCAATGGAAGAGTAGAAGTAAAATTATTCAAAAATAAATTTTCAACGTTTGATCTTTAAACAGAATAATGATTAGAAATTATAATGTAAATTACTCATTCAAGTAAAAAAATAATAAATTAATATTTTTGTATAAAATCACAAATACAACATAATATATTAATTTTGACTTTATTTATATAAGTTTTATAATAAGAAAATATTTTATTATGATCCAAAATGAATATTTTTTTACCACTTTTTTTTATTTTCATGACTACTGAATTTTTTTTTTGTTGTTAAGTATTTTGTCAAACCTATGATATTAATATTAAACTTTTTATTAAAGTATTGTAAACAATTTGTTTAAGTTTTAATTTTAATTTGTGTTGTGATCCAATAAGACAAAATTGTGATTAGAAAATACATAATTTAAGAAATATCAAACTCAAAGTGGATGGATTAATTGCCTCCTACAAAATTATCCAAAACATTTAACTACATTATATCAAGGTTGCAGAGTTCACTAAAACAAACAGCTAAAAACAAAATCAGACTACCCAAACCCAGGCTATACAACCCTGCACCCAAACATGGGCTACATAAACCTGCACTCCAAACATAGGCTAACCAAACCCAGGCTACACAACTCTCTTAGATTTACCCCTAGGCTACATAAGTCGAGCCCGTGGGCCAAACACTCCCTTAGGCTTTTGAATTCTAATGTAATTATGAAAATTAAAAACCTTTTTTAATTTCCATAATTAATTGCTCAGCTCTCATGTCATGGGTTTGGGTTCATGGACTCTTCCATGGACCCTAACACTAAGGCATACCCTATTAAACTTCCAAAATCCAATGGGTTCATTTTCTATTTAATTTGGTCTAAAGCTGGTCTAGCAATCCAATTGAACTTCAAAAGTCCAATTAGCTCAATTTTTAATTAATTGATAACGAATCTAATTTATTATTAATAGCCAAATTATATGATCCCAATTTGTAATTAATTAATAATAAATCTAATTTATTATTAATATTTAAAATTAAATAATTTATATTATTTAATTTTCTCCCATTCAAGTGTTTGTTGGAGAGGTTATGAACTAGCCAGGGGACCTTGTAACGTCCCGTTATTTTCTTTATTGAATTTAGTTGTTATTTTTTTTTATTTGTTTGGGATATATTTTGGAATTAATTAAGGTTTATTTGTTGGAAATTAAGAGATTTTACCTTTTGGAAAAACATAAAATTAAAGACTATGACAAACTCGTAATTAAGTGAACTAGGGTTAGAATTAGGATTTTGGGAGAACCCTATAAATATACTTGTTAGGAACCTTAGCCACTAAACCCTTTTCTATTCCAAAAAGAAAAGTCTTTTTCAATTTTTCCCTCTCCTTTTCCCTTCCTCTTTCACGCAAACTCCCTCTCCCTTCTCCCAATTCTTTTCCTTCCTAACGTTCACCTCTCTCCTAGGCAGCAGTAGTGGACGATAGCAATAGTGACCGGTGGTGGTAGGTGGCCGACGAGGTGTTATTCTTCATTTTTTTTAGTTTTCCCTAACTTTCCTTGCTCTATTTGAGTTTAAATTTTGAGGATGATTTCTTTATCACCTCTTCTTATCCCAATCAGAACAGGTAAGGTAATGAAGTTCTCGGCCTTTGGTTTTTTCCAAGATTTTCCTGTTTTAATCACGTTTTCCCCCTTTTCTTGGCTGTTAGGGAGGCATTTTTGGCAAAATGAAGGGTCGAAAAGAAGCATGAAGTTGAAATCTACGTGTTAGTGGAATCGAAATGGCAATCGGAGTGGCGGTGAGGCAGCACACCTGCGGAGAGAATCTGCTGCAGCAGTGTGTGTCCTTGTTGGTGTGAGTATGGGCGCGTGACAACTCCGATCTGCAATTTCAGCGGCATTGGACTCCTGAGGTTGAGTAGATTTCAAATCTAGTCCTTGTTCACCAATTCGAGTGAGGTGGCGCGTGGGGTGATATGTGGCAGACGGCAGTGACGCTTGAGCTCTGGCTGGACTAGAAAAGGGTAGTGTCTTCCCTACCTCTGTTGCCCCTCGAAAACCCTAGCATTTCTTTTTAATTATAGATTAATTGGAAGTTAGGAAATTAATTAAAGTATTTTGGTAATTTGGACCTAGGTTGCTCAAGGAATCGACTACTTGCTCTCTTGAAATTTACTTGCTATTTTCTTTTAGAATTGAGAGGTAGGTGACTTCGCTCCTGGATAAGCCATTGGGCTAGGTCGGTAATTGTATGATTTGTTTTGATGTGTGTGTTGAATATGCCTATCTTATGTGTTTTGAGAACGTGAGCATGAAGATAGGCAAGTGTGTTGAACATTGTATGGTTGATTGTAAATGTGAATGGTATATGATATGGACTTTGATCATATGTGGATTATGGATACGTGAGGCATTACTGAAATGTTGTATGTTGGATGCCTTGAGGCTTTGGATTATGTTTAGGGAGGTTGACATGATATGTTTGTAAGATTTGTTTCATTTGTTGTGGAAGATAGATGGAACATTTTGTAGAAGACACTTAGTTACATGTTGCATACTTTGGTCAAATTCTCTAAGGTACTTCCATTCTTTATTTTTGGCCCTTTTTATTTAATATATTTACATTGAAACATCCCTTGAAGGGATCTATTCAACTCAATATTATAAGGTTCCTTCACGTACATTGACTAGTTAATTTTACCCATTCCTCTCATGTTTTCTTCTATCTCTAATTCAAGTCACTTTCATAATTTTTCATTGAAGAGATAGCATAAAAGAACTTAGAGTGTGTTTGAGAGTGATTTTGAAAGGACTAAAATTAATTTTGTCAAAATAAAATTGAAATGACTTTGGCATAACAAAAGTGATTTTGGACATTCCAAAATCACTCCCAAACACACCCTTATTATGGATGCTTTTGCTCTATTCTGATTTACTTTTGCAATCAATATTCTTAAATTTGCAACTCATTTACATTAGCACTGGATGGTCAAACTAAGGTGTGTAATTATATTTCATTTCCTACATTCCATTTTCTTTTATTTCCTTACACATTGCTTTTTTTTTTCTTTTTTTCCAAATATTGGACTATTTTTCAAGTTCCATTATGGCTAACTATAATTGTATGATATTAGGTAACATGTAATAACATTTTCTTTGTCAATTATGTTAGACATCTTTCTCTTAAAAGTAAAAATTTGTTTGTCAATCACACACAAAAATTTCATCGAAGCATCTTCTAAGGGGACCTATTCTGACGCTACCAACAATTGTGCAAAGTTCTTATGCACATTACGACTAGTTAGTTTTACCCATTTCTCCTTATATTCTTTTTTAGTTTGTGATTATAGATGCTTGTTGCTCTACTCTAGCTTACTTTTGAAATCAGCTTTCTTAACTTCTTAAATCGTTTACATTAGCACTAGAATCATGAAATTGAGGTGTGCAGTTCTATTCCTAGTCTTGCATGCCATTTTCTTTTATTTCTTTACACGATGCCCATTTCTTTTTTTAAAGTTGTTGGACTGTTTTGCAAGTGCAGTTATTATAGCTAACTATTTTTATATGTTGTTAGGTAGTATGTAATGAATTTTTTACTAGTGATTATATTAGACATCTATCTCTTAAGGCTTAAAATGGCCATTAATGGCCTAAACAGTACTTAAGTTCCATTTTCAATCTAAAAAACAATCTAGAAAGTACATTTGAAGTAAATAACCCCTACTCCGCTAAAGTAGTCAAAAGGTGTCTTTGTGGCATAAAAGGCATATGATTGCTAATTTCACACCCAAAACTACTAGGAAATGTCTAAGTAGCATTTCAAGCACATAACCTTACAACCTAGCATGTTCAAGCAATTAGGTGCCTTAGTGGCCTTAGAAGGTATGTAAGTGTCATTTTCACTCTAAAAAAAATCGTAAAAAGTGCGTAAGTAATATTTAAAGTACATAACATGCCCCCCCTAGCATAGTAAAGTAACTAATAGGTGCCTTAGTGATCGAAAAGGTATCGATGTTACATTTTCACTCTCAAAGCAAGCTCAGAAGTGTCTAAGTGACATTTAAAATACTTACGTCTTAGCATGTCATAGTAACCAAAAAGTACCTTAGTGGCCTAAAAGGTGACTAGTTGACATTTTTACTCTAAAGATAACGAATAAAGTGCCCAAGTAAGATAGCACATAAACTACCCCCTAGAACATGAAAGTAACCAAAAGGGGATTTAGGGGCTTAAATGTTCTATGAGTCTTATTTTCATGCTCAAAACAACTTAGAAAGTTCCTACATAACATTGAAAACTCAAAACTTGCCCCTAGCTCGTCAAAGTAATTGAATGGTGTCTTGGTGGCCTAAAAGATGTAATCTTCACTTTCAAAACAACCTATAAAATGCCTATGTGCCATTTAAACAATATAACTCGCCCTTCTAACATGAAAAAGTAACCATAAGGTTCCTTAATGACTTAAAAGGTGGCTGACTACTATTTTTACTCTGAAAACTACCTAGAAAGTGCCTAAGTGACGTTTAAGCACATAACCAACTTCCCTAGCACGTCAAATTAACTTAAATGTGCTTAAGGGCTTGTTTGGCCCATGACGTGAGGGGGAGTGGAGTTGGGGGGAGTAGGACTTCAAAACTCCACCCCATGTTTGGAGCAAGGAGTTGGGTGAGGTGGATTTTGGCGCAGAACTCTCCAAATCACTATTCACAACTTGTAACAACTTGACCCTTACATAACAAGGTCCGACCGCTGCGACATGCATACCTAGACTTTTCTATAGTTTTGGTCAAAATTTTCTAAAAGAACACATAAAATCTTTTATTAATCAAGTAGTAGAGACTTTACAAAAGTTTCTTTTACAAAACACCAGGATCCATAAAACGTTAGCGTAGTGGAACAAAATGCTTTCAATTGTATTTATGAATATTTATAATTTTATTTTATTAAAAAATTTATATAAATTATAGGTCAATTTTATGTATGTATATAGTAATATCTTGATATAAAACAAATTTAAGAATGTAAAACTTAAATAATTATAATTTCAACATTTAATTTAATCAAATTAATTATTAATTCTAATTTAGGAAAATGAAAAGAATAAGTTTTCCTATTTGAAATTATGGCTAAAATTAACGTATGAATTATATTTTTATAAATAATATATATTATATAGAATCACTAGTTCTCTATATATATTAGATTATTTATTTTAAATCTTTTGTGTTTGTTAATGAGAATGGGTAGTTAAACAAATTTTAAAATATTAAAAAAAACAATATAACTTAAAATTTCAATTTTATAATTAACGAAAAAATTTTTATATAATTTAAATTTAAAAAACCAATATAATATACTTGTAATTGTGCGGTACAATAAAATTGTAGCAAAAAATACAAGACTTCAGAACTCCAGATTAAACAACTTTGCATCCTAAACACAAACTTTACAATTCAGACTAAACAACTCTGCACCCCAAACACAGATTACACAACTTAGACTAAACAACTCTACACACCAAACACATACTTCACTACTCTCCATATTTACTCCCCAGACTTAAGAACTCCAGACTTAATAAGTCCACTCCCTGGGCCAAACCTCCCTAAGTATCATTTAAAGCACATAACTCCCTCTGTATCACAACATTGTAATCAAAAGGTGCCAATGTATCATTTGCACTTTCAAAACAACTTAAGTTCCTAAATAACATTTTAAGCACATAACCTACCGCTCTAGAACATCAAAATAAATAAAGGTGCCTCTGTGGCCTAAAGGGTATATAGTTCTATTTTTTATTTAATTATTTTATTTTCGAAAACTTTATGGAAACATCACGAACACGTCTCAGACACATTTAGAAATTTTTTAAAAATAAAAATATAGATAGCAAACAACCCATGGACACTTCTTGGACACTCTATTGTGTTGTAAACTTTATTTTGTAGGTTAAATTTGTTGGATAATATGTTTTATAGTTTAATTATTGTCAAAAGACTTAATATTTTATGCTTTTTTAGTGAGGTGCATTTCATTTTCAATGTTTACTTTACATGTTTTATCTTTTGTGAAGTAATAAATAGATGCACATAAGCACTTATATCTAATAAATAAATAAATAAATAAATAATGTATCCCCAACGTGTCCGGTGTCCTACTTTTTTAGAAATTGGCGTATTGCCATGTCGTATCGTGTCCGTGTCTATGCTTTTTAGGGCTTACGTGCCATTTAAAATACATAACTTGTTCTTCTAGTACGTTAAAGTAACAAAAAGGTACCTTGGTGGCCGTAAATGTGCAAAAGTGTCATTTTAACTCTCAAAACCACCTAGAAACTACTAAGTAACTTTTAAAACATGACTTGCCCCTAGCATGTCAAAGTAAGTAAAAGGTGCCTTATTGGTAGAAAAAGTGTCTAAGTTTCGTTTTCACTTAAATCAACCTTAAAAATGTCTAAGTTTCATTTAAAATACATAACATGTCGCTGTAATAAAAAAATGCCTTAGTGGTCTAAGAGATGATTAGTAGACATTTTCACTCTCAAAATAACCAAGAAAGTGTTAAGTAAGGTTTAAAGCACATAAGCCGCCTAATAGTACGTAAAAGTAACCAATAGGTGATTTAGTGGCTTAAAAGACATTTGAGTCTTGTTTTCACTCTCAAAACAACCTAGAAAGTTTACAAATACCATTAAAAACTCATGACCCACCCTACATCGCCAATGTAATTGAAAGGTATCTTGTTGGTTTGAAATGTGTCATCGTTACTCCCAAAACAACCTTGAAAATGCTTAAGTACCATTCGAACCATATAATCCACCTTTCTGACATGAAAAAGTAACCATAAGGTTCTCTAATGGCCTAAAAGGTGTGTGAGTGTCATTTTCAATATAAAATCACCTAGGAAGTGCGTAAGTGACATTTAGACACATAACTTGTCTCCTTAGCACGTTAAAGTAACTCGAAAGTGCCTAAATATTATTTAAAGCACATAACTCGCTCCCTAGCACAAAATAGTAACTAAAAGGTGCCTAAGTATCATTTTCACTTCCAAAACAACCTAAAAAGTTTCTAAAGTAATAGCACATAACCCACTACCTTAGAACATCAGAGTAAATAAAGTTGCCTATGTGGCATAAAAGAAATGTATAATCATCATTTTTACTCTCAAAGCAATCCAGAAAGTGATTAAGTATCATTTAAAGCACATAATGCTTCCCCTAGTATGTTGAGTTATGAAAAGGTGGTTGGTAGCTATGAAGGTGCCAAAATGTCATTTTCACTCTCAAAACAACCTAGAAAGTGCCTACATAACATTTAAACCACATATCCAACCCTTAGCAAGTCAAAGAAACCAAAAGTTAGTTTAGTGGCTTAAAGGGGGTCTAAGTTCCATTTTCACTCTACAAAAACCTTTTAAAATACCTTGTTAAAGTTAAAATTAGTATACAACCTGCCCTTCGTGCGTGACAAATAAACCAAAAGGTAACTTAGTGGTGGTCTAAAAAGCTTCTATAAAAATCATTCTTACTCTCAAAATCACCTAGAAAGTGTCTGAGTTACTTTTTACCACATAACATATCTCTCTAGTACGTTGAAGTAACAAAAAGTGAGATAAGTAATATATAAAGCACATGCATGCCCTCTAGCCATTTAAAGCTTATAATCCACTTCTTAGCATGTTGAAGTATCTAAAAGGTACCTTAGTGGCCTATAACGTGCATATATGTCCTTTAAAGCACAACTCTTTCTCTTAGTATGTTGAAGTAGTGAAAAAGTGCTCTGGTGACTTTAAACGTGTGAAAGTGTCATCTAAATTCTCATCAGCACCTAGAAAGTGTCTAAGTAACTGTCAAAACATATACCCTGCCCTTAGCATGTCAAAGTAATTAAAAGGTTGCTTAGTGGTCAAAAAGTTGTCTAAGTTTCATTTTCACTCCCAAAACAACCTAAAAAGTGCCTAAATGTCATTTAAAGACATAACTCGCCTCCTAGCAGTAACAATTGAAAAAAAACAACTCCATTTTTTTATTGTTTATTTTTTATTTAATGTTATCTTCAAGATATAATTTTTTTTGTTTTATTATTATGTTTTTGTTTTTGTTTTTTTTTTTAAACAATCTTTTAAGGGGGTTTATTTTATATTTTCTTTATAAAACCCTTTCTAAGCCCTAATTTTTTAGAAAAAACTCTTTAGAGGACTAAAAAGATTCTCTAAGAAAGAAAAACGAAGGGTCTTGGGTGTTTTTCTCTTCCAAAAGTCGTAAGTTTGTTTTTTCTTTTATTCTTTTGTATAATTATTCTTTGATTTGGGATTGAAGTTTGGAATCTTGTTTAATTTTAGGTTTCTTTCTTATTCAAGAATTTGAAGTATTTTGCCCTAAAATTTACCAAACTGTTTGTTGGCTTAAATTTTTTATCAAAGTTTTGTTTTTGGTCTTGTAGAAACTGTATTTTTATTTATTTATTTATTATTTTTATTATTCTTTTATTTTTTTCATTTTTGTAATTAATTGTATTTATTTATTTTCATTTTTTATATATAGGTTTTTAATTTTTATTTATTTATTTTATTTTATTAATTTAAAATTTATTTTCATTTATTTTCTATTTATTATTTTATTATTTTATTATTATTTTTCTTTTCTTTCTCGTCTTTCTTCACCACTTCTTCTTCTTCCCTATTCTTCCTCCATCTCCCAATCTTTCTCCCTTCCTCTTCCACATTCCCCCTATTCTCCCTCTTCTTCCCTTTTTTCTCCATCTCTTTCTCACTCCAAATTCAACAATTCACCTAGCATAAATACTAGGTGAAATTGGCATTCATGTGGGGCAAGAAGCAAAGTTTCAGTATCAATCTACAAAGACATTGAAGAGAGCAAACGAGAGAGTGTGAAATAAGTTTGCCTTTTTTTTGTTCTTTTTTCCATTATGGCGACCCTTCGATAAACTTCCGACGACATCTTGGTGAACTTCAGGCAACCTATGACGACATTCCAGCGAACTTCCGTCGACATTCCGATGATTTTCCAGCGAGATTTCGACGAATCCAACAACCTACACTCAACTTCCGGCGAAGGTAGTGGGTCTCACTTTTTTTTTAAATAAAAATTTCAACTATTTTTTTTTGTTAAATTAACTCTTTTAAAAGATGTGACCACCTATTTTTGTAAATACATATTTGTTTTTCTTTTCTTTTGGGTTGGGTCCCATCATCTCTCCTTGTTTTTTTTTTCAAAATAAAAAAAATATTTTTTTAACAAATTTATCATTATCATTATTTTTTTTTCACAACTTTAATAACAAAAAAGCTTTATTTTACCGACTAAGTTGAGTTCTCTTTTGGGATTTGATTTCAGAAATACACAAAATTTCTCTATAAATTCTTTACTTATATAAGATTTTAAAGATGTCATTTGTGATGTTTGGGAATCAATCTTAGACTTTTGAAGAAATTTTCTTTTTTTAATGGCTTTCATGCCACTCATAACTGTTAATTCGTGTTTGTTCATTCGAATGTGAATTAATATATCATGGGACATTAAAAAATAAATAAAAAATCATTTTCTTTCAAATTAATAAAATAACAGGATTTCTTTTTTCAAATGAACTTGGTTACCATTTTTAACAGGGGTGCTAATACCTTCCCTACACTCAAACCACTTTCGAGCCCAATCTGGATTTTTGTAGACCACTTTTTTTACTTTAATATCATGCGTGACCAATCACACTCTCAAATTTGATTGGTGGCGACTCCAAACTTTCTCTCGAAAAAAGGAACCTTAGGGGAGGGACGTCGACCGCTCCGCGTCGCAATGGCGTTGTGACAGGTCCAAATTGAAAAAGCATTATTAAAGAGTTTTTCTAGATTTATTCGGTTTTAGTTTTCTTTAAAAGTTGAAATGTTTTTGGTATTTTGGGTTCTTTCTACACAAAAAAAAGTTTACCAAATAATTATTTCTCTAAAGGTAATTTATTGTTTTGATTTTTACATGAAAATTATATGTTTTTATTTTTTAAAAAAGTGTTTTGTTATTTTCCAGATTTGATTTTTAGCCAAAAAGGGTCTATTTTTGTATTTTTTAAAAATAGAAAATTGTTTTGAATGATAAATTTTGGTATATGGTTTGTTTTGTAGCTAGACTAGTTAGTCTTTTATGATAGAATTTCTGGACTTAATTGTGAGTATTGGTTGTGTATAGGCTTCTAGAAATTGGAACTTTGTTTAGAGAAAGTAAGTTTAGAAGAATTGGTTTCTAATTGAGGTTAGTAATTTCTATATCTCTTCTATAAATTATTATGCAAGTAATTTCTATATTCCTTCCAAAATCATTATGTTTTCTATTCTTTTACTAAAAGATTATGACTTTTGACTATTTTGTACAAATGTTTGAAAGTATAATTTTGTTTGTAAATTGTCTAGTTTTAAATTGGAAGTAATTTTTTTGTAAATTGTTTTCGTTATTAAAATTATTGAAAAGTTTGAATTATTTATACTATTGAATTTTTAATCAAAATTTTTTATTGAAAGTTGATGTGTTTTAGTTTGAATATTTTTTAAAAGATTTGATTGATTCAATTTGATAGGGCTATCTGGATATGCGAAATTATTGTTTTGGGATTGTTTTGCTTATTTGAGTAGTAGCCTAAATTGAAATTGTTCTGGCTTATTTGTAGGAAGGCACTATTGTGGTTTGACATTCTTTAGGAATGAAGATTCATGTGTTTGTCATTCACTCACGTGGCCCCACACTTAATTAATTGTATTGATTGTTCCTATTGATTGTTTAATCAACTATTTCTTATAGAATGTTCTGATTGATTGATTGGTGTTAACTACATATGTTCTAAAGGCTATCCAAATAATGCATCTTCCCTTTTTGATATTTTTTGAAAGTATTGTTTGAATGAAAGTTTCGACTGATTGAAAGTTTTGATATTTGAAAGTTCATGATTTTTGGGTTGTTTAGCTTTTAAATAGAAGTTTGATTTACTGACAATCTTGATAGTAGTTTTATCTTTTTTGAAAGGAATTTTTGTTATGAATCTCATAAATTTTTAGTTTTTACTATTTTGAAGAAAATGAATTTTGCAACTTGATATAAAAATTGGTTATTGAGTATTTTTGTACTCATATTTGTTTTTCTTAAATGTTTTTAGATGAAGGAGATTTGAGTGACAATTTTGATATTGATTAAAGAGTAGCATTCCAACATGAAAAATTGGACATCTTAGGCTTTTGGGATTTCTCAGTTGAAAGGACCTTTATTAGTTTCATGTTCATTTATTTTATTCTTTGAACTTATTGTGGAGTTTTTGTTTTTTACTCCACTGAAATATTAGTTTTGACTTTAAGTTTTGTCTTTATTGGAGTTCATTAGAGATATTCTTTGGATTCATTAAATGTTTTGTTACGCTTCCACATTTGGTGATAGAGGAATCGTATTAGAAAATACCGGATGTTACAGTTGGTATTAGAGTAAAGGAATAAGATTCTATAGACTTTATAACTTAAGTGATTTGTTAGTTTTAAAGTTCATGCTAGAATATTAGGTCTGATCGATAGTGAATAAGATGTGTTGTTTCTTTATATTTGTTAGTTACTAGAATTTTTTTTTTATTATATTTTCGGGTATCACTAAAGGGGTGTTTGGCATATGTTTTGTAGAATAATGCCACAACAATGAGTCAATGATTCTTGCAGTGAAGGTTCTGGTAGAGTGCAAGATCAAATTCCTGACATTCCACAAGGGCTAAGGACTGGGAGACATGCTTCGATTAATGATGGAATCAATCGTGTGGTGGAGCAATTTAGGAAGCTTCATTGCCCAACATTTGATAGTACAAGCATTTACCCTACAATTGCTGAGGAGTGGATTGAGAATTGAGAAAGCTTTTGACTTCATGGAATACAATGATGCCCATAAGGTAACTTGCACTTCTTACATGTTGGAGAAAGAAGAAAACAAATGGTTGAATATGGCTCGCAGAACGTGGAATATTGCTGATAATCCCATGAGTTGGGCAAGATTAGAAATTTTCTTGGAGAAGTTCTTCCACCCACAGCTAGACAAGACAAGGAGGCAGAGTTTATCAAACTGGAGTAAGGAAGACAGTTCTTAATAGAGTATGAAAGAAAATTTAATGAGCTTTCTCAGTATGACTGTAACAACTCGAGTTAACTTAAGCCCAGAACCGTTACTACATGCATGCTTTTAAAACTTAAAGAAATTTTCAATAAATCTTGAAAGAGATTTTTCATAAATGCGTAAATCACTAAGTTTCGAGAACACAATTGAAAATAGTCGGGATCCTTGATTTTAAAGTAATTGAAAAAGAACAACACATTGAAAATGAAACTAGATTTTAAGGACATGAAATCATTGAACATTTAAAAGTCTAAGGCCTAAGCAAAAAGTTTGAAAATAAAACATAGCCTAAACC
>JAOANK020525913.1:0-12552 GCA_026257165.2 Telfairia occidentalis
GCTGTGCCATCGGCAGTCCTGTTTTGTTGGCTGACTTGCTTAAGGGTGGAAGCAAGTGCCGCACAATCGCTTTGTGACCCTCGTTGAAGTGCGATTGTGACACAGCGCGCTCAATGCCGCCCATGCGCAAGCAACACCCTGCGCAACGCCCAGCCACATGCACAAGAATTGCCAGTGTCTAGACGACCCTTAATGCAGCGCTCGACCCCATTAGTGTTCACATGCACGCGCCCCTGCGCCCTCTCCATTTATGCAGCCCCGAACCAGCGTCTCGACGCTACATCAATTGTAGCCCTAAAAGATGCTCGTGCCGCATGAAACGTTGACCACTTAAGACCAGCATTTTGACACTGCGGCCAGAATCCTCATGATTAGCTTATTTTTCACATCACTTTCAAGGAGGCCATTTGGAGAGGCGAGTTTGCACGAAGGAGCACAGTGTTCTAGAGAGTCTAAAAGCTTCCCATGGAGTCTCGGGAGTGATCCGAGGCTCGGGATTGAGGGTCTCACGTCGAGAACTAGTGTGGCATGCGTCTTAAGGAGTTTTCTTTACTTTTTCTAGACTTTGTTTCTTTTTGTAAATTCTTGAGGGAGTCTTTGTTTTAATATGTCGATTTGAGTAGCGGGATTCCACCTTGACTCGTTGTAATGCCATGTGACGTTTTTATGTTTATTAATTCAATGGATTTTTCTTATCCTTTGTGATTCATTCATGCATTTGCTTGCTTAAGTCTTTTAATCTCTTGATCAAAGATTAACTGATTGTATGATTTAAGTTTAGCTCTAGAGAGAGTAAGGCTTAGATTACATCTTGAATGCATGACTGTTGTAGGCCAACGTGATGAGCATAGTTCTATTTTATAGAAGCATGTATTATTATCTCTAGTGGGTCTATTGTAAACCGTGATGGCAAGCTGGTTTGCCCTGAGCTTGAGAGAGGATGGGATCACAATGCGTCGTCTAAGGGTTGATAATCCTTGGGTAGTTCGTAATGCCTTGCTAGTGTGTGGGTAATAGACAAAGAGGTTGAGTCTGCACTTCGTGAGAGACTAGGTAACCTCGAGAGGGGAAGTCAAACATTAATTAATCTCAGCTTATGGTTGCATTGTGATAGAAAAGTATGTTTGTTAATAAAGTGTTGTTGTCACAAAGCATGTCATTTCGAGTTAAAGCACGCTCTCCTTATGTAACCTCCATCTATCTAGGAGTAGAAGTAGGGTAATTTAGCTTCTCTTTAAATAATGGATTCCCTTGATGAAATGAGGTGTGACTATCCGTGGTACTTAATCAAACTAGAAACCAAATCCCAAGGACAATACTCTTATGTTCAATTCTACTATATTAAAACTGACCTGTACACTACGATAATCGTTGTTGTGTCGATGATCAGAGGTCATCAGCAGGCTGTCCACGTCATGATGGGGCATGCCCTTGGAAGTGTAGGCCCCAACCTAAGGCATGCTGATCGAATGCTGAGTCGCGGTTGCCGTGATATGGCTCTAGTAAGTCCCTTTTTTGCTTTGCAATGTAGCCTTTTTTACCCTAAGTTATTAAACTGACTCCCATGCGTAGGCCTTCGTGACTTTTTGCGAGATGGTCGAGGTGGAAAACTTTGAGCTACGAGAGCTAGCTAATTAGAGTGTAATTGTTCAGGCTCGAATCTGCACTACTGATGAGAGGAGGCGTGTGGCAAAGGAAGGGCACCGCGAAGTCATAGCAGCACTGGCCGAGGCCAACAGCAAGCTCGCCCCTACCTTAAAGGAGGCAATGTCTTTGAAGGACGAGCTAGGTGAAGCTCAGGCATCGTGTGCTACTTTTCAGTGGGAAGCGTGAGACGCTTTTGAAGGGCAAAAATTGGCCAAAGGACTGACAGCTCTTGCTACCAAGGGGAAGAAGGTTGCTGACAAGAAGTTAGTACAGGCCAAACTGACCTTATCTAATCCTCACTTACTGACCAGCAGCGTTCAAGGAGCATCAAGGACTAGGGAGACTAAGAAAGAGTGAGCATTGGGTGGCCTAGCTATGCCTTAGAGAAGGCCGATAAGCAATTCTCTGGTTTAGACAATGGGGCGATCTGAGCTACTTATGAGGTGGGCTGAGCGATTTCTGCTGAGGCAGACGAAGGTTTAGCCTCGGGGTGATGGATCCTTCAAATGAAGCACCTCCTCCACCTAGCGAACACAGACGAAGACGACCTGGATCACCATGGGGATATACTCATCTAGGGTAGAGTTCGTTTAGGTCATGTCCTCCCCTTCCCCAAATTTTTGTACTTCTATTTTTTAAACTTTTTTGTTGAAATGACATGAATTGACTGTGCATTTCTCACTTGACAGCCTTGTTTTTGTTTCCTTGTTGATGCGTGTGTGCTTGTCCTTACTCAATTCGGCCAAAACTTGGAAGACAGGATACTTATAGAGTTGCCTAGCAAAAGTTGTTTTTAGGGTGTGAGATTCGAGTCCAGTCTTTTGCGTGTTTCCAAGATTTTACCTCTTTTTTACTTGGTCAGGGGGCGCTGATTCCCAATGCGTTGTCCCTTCTCAAGGAGGTCAATGTAGGCCTATAAAATAAACCATCCTTTCCTTCGTTCTTCTCATCTTCACTCTTCTTGAACTACAATGTCTGGTTTTGAGGTCCAGTCTAGGGCTTCGGCCTACTCCAACCCTGAAAGTTCTACTTGTGTTCCCAGTTTGTTTTGGGAATACCTTTCCTTTACTTCTATTATCGATCAAATAGAGGCTACGATGGCTAAGAACGAGGCTCTTTAGTCTAATCTGGTGGATCAGATCAACAAGGAGGAGGAAGACTTCCAATGTCGTTTAGCCATGCATAGAGCGACTCAAGCCCATTTGGCTAGGGACCTTCAGCAGGCAGACAACCTCGGCTTTGAACTTAACCTCTAGCTTCAGCGGCTGAGATCAAGCTTGAGATAGCGCGAGGTAGTCATGTTGTATCCCATCTCCTGAGGCTTGAAGAATCAACTGGCTCCCACGCTAACCGTACCTACACGACATCGTAGGAATCCAGGGTGAGCTCGAGGTGCTGCGAGCCTGAACTCACCGAACCCTCGATGGTTGAGGTGGGGGAGGTTTCAGGGGAGCTTCTCTTCATAGTTGGATCTTAACTTGCCAGCTGAGGGTGGCATTCACCCCCATACTAACCAGAAGAAGCAAGGTTCCAATTTGGCTGACGTGGCTGCCGTGGCGAGAAGTCTAGAGCAATTTTTCAAATCACTCCAAAGGGGCAAAGTCTTGAGGACCGATCATGGGAGATGTTGCCATCCAAGGCTTCTAGCAATTTCTCATATCGTTCTAAAGTGGCTGAGCCCCGAGGGCCAACCTAGGGGATGCGCTGCCCGAAACTTCGAACAATTTATCAAATCGCTCCGAAGCTGCTGAGTTTCGAGGACCGACCTCTCTTTTCTTGACTTCAACTTGCTCTTAGGCTGCTTTGTAATATTTTTTAGAACTTAGGATTGTATTGGACTGAATAAAACCAGCCTTAGGGCTGTATCCAAATGAGATCAACTCTGTATTAAATAAAATCGACCTCAAAGGTGTGTTAGACCGATCTTATAATGAATAAAATTGATCTTTTTGTGTCATACTTGTCTTTATTTCTCTCTTGGTCTTTCAACCGTTGAGTGTATATCCGCTCTTGGCTGTGTTGGGATTTATGCCTTACGCTCATGACGTCAAACTTAGCGATATTCAATGTCTAATCGCTCCTTAGGCACCAGATGTGTTCTTAAACTTGGTATATATCAGACATACGAGAGGATCAAGTTTAAAAGTAGTGGTTTAAATTGTCTACAGTATATCGATAGGATTGGAGACCTTATTCGTGTATACTGTTGATACATTCCAGTTTGTAACTGTTATAAAAATGATCTTATTTGGATCGTTCATGTGGTGACATGTGAGTGGAAGTATCGTATGCAATGGGATTTCATAAGACTAGACCACGATGTGTTTTGCATATTTCTTGTAAGAACATTGAAAGAAAATGCAAACACATCACTAAAATGATCATGGGTCATTTGATCTAAATCCTGAGTATGTTATGAACTCCTGCCTATGCGCGTATGTTCTTTAAGTAGCGTGGTGAGAGTGTCTTATATATTCACTCAATTAACCTAGTGTTTTGGGAATGCATTCGATTTGGGAGCTGGAAACATTCCTACACAAGATGGAATTCACAACCACTCAATAGCAGAAAGTGCAAAGTGTGCACTTCTCCATATTGAGTGTGTATATAAGTGATTCCCTTAATGTGTTGGTTCAGGGACTTGGATAATAGAGTACTCGCCTTCTTGATACCCCAAGAAGGATTTTCCCATGATGAGATTCATGGAAGGCAATCCATTAGAGAACCAATGGTACTTAAGGAGTAAGAGGTGGGGCTAAGGGCAAAATGGTAATTTCACCCAATTGGAACCACAAATCACTTTGTGAAGGATCAGATGAGCTGTTATGGTTATATTCGTGGACATAACTCATATACAATGTGAGAGTGCAACCTCAGATTTATAGTGGAGTTACCTTAGTTGCAGAGTTTGACCAACAAATCTTAACCATTGGAGCTCAAAGTTGTAGGTCCATAAGGTCCGCTTGCTAGCTCGTTGCCTCTACAACGAACACTTGATTGTGAGAAAATTAAATAATAAAGATTATTTAATTTGGATATTAATAATAAATTAGATTTATTATTAATTAATTACAAATTATGATAATTTAATTTGCTATTAATAATAATTTAGATTTATTATTAATTAATTACAAATTGGGATAACTTAATTTGGCTATTAATAATAAATTAGATTTGGTATTAATTAATTAAAAATTGGGCTAATTGAACTTTAGAAGTTCAATTGGATAATTGGACCAACTTTATGCCCAATTACATAGAAACATTGCTCATTGGGTTTTGGAAGTCCAATGGGGCATGACTCAGTGTTAGGCTCCATGAAAGAGTCCATGAACTGAAATCCATGAGATGGGAGTTGAATAATTAATTATGAAAATTAAAAAGAGTTTTTAATTTTCATAATTAAAATAGAAAATTTAATAACCTCTTAGGGTTTTAGCCCTATATAAGGAAACTTAAAGTCAAAACCTATGGAAGTAAGTCATTGCCTCCCTCTCCTCCCAAGAGCCAAAAGAAAATTGGTTTTCTTTTGAGTTCTCCCAAAAGGTGCCAACACACCAGTTCGTAGTAGATCGAGGATAGCTCGAAAGATCATGTGAAGTCCCTTCAGTGACCTATCACCTTTGTCACATCCCAAAGGTAACTTTTTCAAAAATTATTTTCTATAAAATCCTTTTAATAAAAAGTCACTATTGTGATCTGCATTTTCTAATCAATACACTCGTTTTCGCTGCGTCAGGCTTTGGATTAGATCTGGGTAATTTTCCTACAGGCTGAGCCACACACACTTGGCCCGCCGTGTGCCAGGCTAGGTTGGGGTGCACGTAGGATATCCTTCCGCACAGTGCCAAAGGATTGCACCCACGCGACGGATCTGTACCTTCCCCAGGGGCAGTATTTCATGCCTTTCGAGAATCGTGGCCATTTAAGGCGCGTCGCCGCAATGTGACGATTGGGCTATATCTTGTCAAAATGTCCCTTCACATGACGGTTGAGTTTCTGGGGTGCGCCTTTTCGATGCGACAGTTGAGTTTTTGGGGTGTGCCTTTCAATGCACCTTTTCAAGTTTCTATTTAAAGGAAGCCAGCAACGATCCTTTTCTCCACCTCTAACTTCATTTTTCTCTCTAAAACTCATTCAATCACATTAACAATATCTTTCCCTACCCTTCTTGAAAAGATTGACACTGCCCTGGTAGAGTGTTAGGCAACCTGAGTCAAGTGGCGTCACAGGAGGTGGCAGCATTCTAGCGGGCGACCGAGGCCTTATGCATCACTGCCAAGATGGTGGACAAAGTGGAGCTGATGCAGGTTGGTCGTCTAGCAGCCATAGCAGATATTAAGAAGAAGGAGGAGGTCCTTCTCTAGTAGTGGGACGAGTCCTCTCCATGTGCGAGTGGGCGGTAGACCTAGCTACCAGAGAGGCGGCAGTTGCTGCCCATGAAGCTGCACGCGCCGCGACGGATGACGCTTCCTTGGACGAGGACTAATCTCTTCACCCTCTTCTGTATTTAGTCTCTCCCCCTCTATGAAAATTAATAAAAATTTTCCTTTTCCTTATTGCGTGCCTCATTTACTTTGGTTTTTTATTTCCCCACTTTAATCTGACATAAGCGAAACTTACGACGTGAGCGATGTCTTGTGCGCCCCATTCTTTCGTTGCATTCGTATAGGATTTAAACATATACTTGGCAACATACGTAAGATAAGGAAATCACAACATACATTAAATAACGATGCTTCAAAACCAACCATCTGTCAGATAATGAAATCGTGATATTTCAAGGAGACCTCGGCTGAAATCGAAGTGGCATCTCAAATGCTTTACTTAATTCATGGTGTGTTGCCCATTATAGAGGATCTTCAAGGTACATCATCTCACTATTATTACACCCGTAGGTGCTCAGCGTTCCATGGATGGGGGAGGGTTTTGTCGAATAAGTCGGGTAGTGTATATGTCCCTCGTTGGTAGAGTGTCTTCACCTCGTATGACCTTTTCCAGGTTGGTTCTAGGGCACTGTGGTGTTGTAAGACAAGGTCGCTGACTCTGAACTAGCGAGGTCGGACACATGAGTTATAGAATCAGGCCATCCAGTTGCAATATTTAGCGTGTTAGAGCTCGGAGTTTCTGCGAGCTTCCTCCAAAAAGTCGAGGTGCAATTTTAGGACTTTGTCATTTTGGGGACTCCAAGAACTTTAGTGTGCACCGGAAGGGGAGACCGATCTCAACTGGTACTATAACCTCCACTCCGAATGCTAAGGAAAATGGAGTTTCTCCTACTGTAGTTCGAGCGGTCATTCGGTAAGACCAGAGGACTTTGGACACCTCCTCTGCCAAGGCACCCTTCAATTCCTGTAGTCGTGTCTTGAGCCCTCGCTTGATAATTTTGTTTACCGCTTTGACTTGTCCGTTCGCTTAGGGGTATGACGGGGACAAGATGAAGTGTTTAATGTTCAGCTTCTCGCAAAGATCCTTGAATTTTGCATTATCTAACTGGTGCCAGTTATTAGAGATGTTCGCTTCAGGCACTCTGAACCTGGATACGATGTTCTTCCATACGAAGACAATGATCTTTTGCTCGGTTATGGTTGTGAAGGCCTCAGCCTCTACCCACTTGGTGACGTAATGATGGCAACCACCACGAACTTAGTCTGAACTTTGCTAGTGGAAAAAGGTCCAATGAGGTCTATCCCCCATTGGACAAATGACCAGGGACTCCCAATAGGTGTTAAGAAAGTGGGGGGTTGCCTTGGCACAGATGCGACCCTTTGACAGTGGTCACATCAGTGAGTAAAGGCTCAGGCATCGACCGCATCGTCAGCCAATAGTACCCTTGTCGGATCAACTTTGTGGCCATCGAGCATCCTCCGGAGTGGTTTTGCAGATGCCTTCATGCACTTCCCTCATTACGTAGTCCATTGTTAACTCTTAGAATAAGAGTTAAGTTGGGTTTAATTCAAGTGCATTATGAGTCATGAATAGCCTTTTGATACCAGTTACGCTTAAATTATGTGGTTTATCACTTGTATTTACCTTTAAGTTAATGAATTGTCAATTATTGTGTTAATGGTTAAGTGAATGAACTTCAAAGAAAAGTATGACTGATCTGCGTTAAAATGCCAATTTTGCTGCAGCATTCCAGTTGACAGAAGAAATTCTTGCAACATTATTGAGCTGGAAGTAAGGGTAGTGACGTGGAACCTCATTAATTGAGCTGTCATTTGTCACGTGATTCAATAGAAAGAATCAGTGAGAGAGCTCCATGTGGATTAATTGGCCAATTCATCCCTTCTTTGATGCCCAAGTGAATAAAATGGTGAGAGAAAGAGATGGAAGAAAATTGGAGAGCCTCCATTTACAGCAGCAGCATGTATTCCTCTATTTTTGGAGAATGAGACAAAAGGAATGGGAGAGCTTTTCAAGAAGATTTTGCCGAAGAGGGAAAAGGAGAGAAGAAGAAAAAAGAAGAATCACTTGGGGAAGACACTTTTGGAAAGAAGGTCTTTCTCATTCTCTCCCTCCACATCTTTTGTTTTGTTCTCTTCTTTCTATTTTTAGTTAAAGTTGAACTTCATTTAATTTTTGTAATCCTTCAAGTATTTGGACCGTGTAATCTCTCTAAGCATGTTTATTCTGATTTTTGTTAGTTGTTTTTCTTCATTTTTGAGTATGAGCTAAATAACCCAAGGCAAGGGTTAGGGATTTGACATTGCTGGTTTGTTTGAAGTTGTACAACAACCCCTAGCTGATTTCTTTAAGGAGTGTTATTGATTTCGCTTTGTGATGATCAAGTTGTATCGATTGGCCACCTCTACAATTTACTTTTTAATATGAACTTGGAAAAGGTAGTATTAATAAAACCCCTTAACACTCCCATTAATAAATCTGTTTTATGGATTGTGAGTGAGTTAGGAATAACCTCTCCCTAATGCACTAAAAAGAACATTAGAGCTTGCTAGTAACTAAGATCATGGAAATGAACTTAGAAGTGTTGCTTCAAAAGAAGCATAAGAAATGTTCTGTGGTATTGAATCAGTGACAGAATTGCTAAAGCAACCCATAGCAGACAACAGTTAAATTTCCTAACCTGAGCCTGTTCTCACTAACTTGTATTAGCTTTCCATTAAACCACCTTTTTAATTTTACTTGTTAATTTCTTTAGCATATTTTTGGTCCTTTAACAACCTAAATTTTGGTGACCATTATTCTCCTAAACAGTAGTTTTTTAGGATTAATTTTGTTAAGGGTTGATAGAAAATTTAGCAATTAGACATAAAATAATGAATTTATAGCAAAAAAAATAAAAGCATTTGCAAATATAGCAAAAAATTGTCTAGATTTTTTTGTTTGTAGTCTATCAACGATAGACTAGTATCACTAATAGACTTAAATAACAGCATAAATTTAGTCTATTAGCGATAGACTTCTATCATTGATAGATTATATATTATGTTGTGATTTAAGTCTATCAAATATACAAGTCTATTACTGATTGATTGAATTCTATCACTTCAGTTTTGAAATTCTTATAGTTTGTATAGTGTTTCTTCAGCTTCTAATCTCATAAGTTCTTATTATAATTTGACTTGTTGTTTATATGTTTTGATTTGTTAGTTAATAACTTTTGATTTAGAAGTTATGTTTCTTCATTTAAGTTTTTTTAAATTATTATTGTTATTTTTTTGAAGTTCTTAATTGTTACAGTATAAGTTGTGATTTATAAGTTGTTTTTGTAAGTTAGAATTTGTTAGTTTAAAGTTTATTTCTGTTTTTTTCATTTATAGTCTATAGATTGGTATCGTTGATAAACTTAAATAAAAACATAAATTTAGTCTATCAACGATAAACTTCTATATATCAATGACAGACTATATATATTATATTGACTACATTATCATATATTTTTAAATTTTTTTAGCTTAAATGGAGAATCAGACAAAAAATGAACATAGTTATAAATAGTTGATTCTTTTACTTTTTTTTTTATATTATAAGTAGTCTATCGTTGATAGAGGTCTATCATATTATACGTAGTCTATCAATAATTCTTTTATTTTTGTGGTCTTCATGCACGACATTTAACAATTTGAGGTAATAAATTCACGCTAATCTTTATAGAATTCCAATTAGAATAAATCTAGCAGAGAAAGAAAATGAAAAATTATTAATTAATCATTAATTATTGATAGAATTGTATTACTGATAAATGTAAAAATTGTTTATTAGTGATAGACATATATCACTGATAGAATTAAAAATAATAGCCTATTAGTGATATGTAAGGATGAACAATTCATCACGAGTGGAATTTTGATTCTAAACAATTTAAAATCTAGAATAAACATTGAAAATAATTTAGAATTATAAAGTAAAGCGAAAATACCTTTGAAGAAACACTTTTCTTCAGTTCCTCTAAGACGTTCGCTCAGATGTCAGCAAATTCCCCTTAAGATATTTGCAAACTTCTCCACAAAGTCTTTCTGGCAATGACTTAGAGGATTAAGGTTGATGGGAACCTTCTTGAAAGATTAGAAAATTTTTCAAAGAAAATGTAATGACCCGAGTTAACTTAACCTTAGGATCAATACTACATGCATACGTGAATGATTAAAGACTAAATTTTAAAAGTAAATTCAAATACAGAGTTTGAAACACAAACCACGGTTTCAAAGATTTTAAAAGGTGAGGATCCCTACAACTTCAACGACACATCGAAAATGAAACTAGATTCTAAGGCCATGAAATTATTAAATATTCAAAAGTCTTAGGCCTAAGCAAAAAGTAAAGCATAGCCTAAACCTACGCCATAGCCTCGTAACCCCGCGCGTCAGCCACCACGCATGGTATGTTCATTTCCTGAAAAAAAAAAAAACGTTTGACATAGGTTGAGTATTTTAACAAATACTCAGTAAGTAACCCCACCTACGAAGTTAGGCCTCATACACATACAATCATGCAACCTCATCATGAAATCTTTTGGGACCTATCGTTCAATGGTTGACAGTATGTTGTACTTATCATGTTGGTGTGCAACAACCATCTTACCCCACTTATGGTGTCATCTCACTTTCGATACGAATGTTGAGCCCTCTATTTAAATGGAGAAGTCGACTATAACTGATGCTAGATGACTCACATTCAGCACAGCCGAGATCTCGCCCAACACCGACTCTTTGGGTGTGGGAGGCAGTTGACACCCTCACATAAAACATGGTTCATGATTCTATGGTTCATCCAAGGTCCCACATACATACGACATGAAACCTTAACATTTATATCCTGCATGTCGTATCAAAACAAGCATCACCAATCATAATTCAACAAACAATTCCCAAGCATGCTTAAATACATAGTAGGATCACTTAAACATAACACATATACATGCCACATCACATATCATAGAATCATACATGGCATATTTTCCTACTTGTGATCTATCCTTCATACACATACATGGAACATACATATGCATACATTATCTAACCTAAGCCCTCACGGGTCTGTAAGTAAAGTTACTTACCTCAGGCGAGTCGTATAAGCTTTCTAAAGGACCAGTCAAAGCACGCTTGGTCAACCTAAGGTCAAACACGAAATTCACTTAGAAACTTATCTTAAAACTACCTTTTTGACGCATTTTGAGGCTACATACAGGGACAAAACATTAAAGGGAGCTTACTGTTTAGGAACAATCAGCCCACACGCCTCCACGAGCCACCACACGCTCTGCTGCAGTTGCCACACGGTGCTGAATTCCAATACACACACCCTCGATCCTAAAACTTCAGGTCACTACGGTTCCAACGCCACCAACCACGCTCCAAACGGAGCTCACACGTGCCCACACGAGCTGCCCAAAGTTGGGGCGTATGGCTCACGGGCCGGCTACTTCGTCAGGCGCGTGAGGGCTCTCCGTAGCTTCGATTAACGTCCCATTTTCACCAATGTGTAGATCTGGTTATCAGGGTCCTTTTCCACCTTTCGTTGCACTAAAAAATGAACTTTTTTGCCAGAAAAAGGAGGAAAAACAGGATTAATACGATACCAAACAAAAACCCGAAAAAACGTACATCCAACGTTCTTACCTTCATGAATTGAGGTTCCCCACTAATCTTAGCTGCCCACTGCCAGAAGTCGAGAAAAATCACTTGATTTCCCAAGAAAACGGTGAGAAAAGACTCCAAGACACAAGAACACTTACCGAAACTTTTTACCGGCGATCTCGAGCACACCAACTAGATCTGGACCTCTGTGTTCTGGAGTCGATGCTGCTAGACAGTGTGGTGAAAGGAGAGAACAAATCGAGAGGGAGAGGGGAATGAAACGTGAATGGGAGAGGAGAGGGAAAGAATCGACTTTTTGACCTTTTTTCCTTTTTCTGTCTTTTGAGAAATAAAAGTGAGGGGAGCTAGGGCCTAACTTATCCTTATATAGGATGCACTTGGGAACCCTAACCCTACCTCATTTGGCTTAATTACAAAAATGTCATTAAGCCCAATAATTATTCCTTCTTTTTATTTATTTATTGTTAACAAAAAAAATCTTTAATTAATTACAAAAATTAATTCCTTCAAATTGACTCATTATAACTCTCTCATAAACAAAGAAATTCAACCAAAATAAATATCCAAATTACATTAAAAAAAATATCTTCATCACTACCTACACTAAAATTAAAATAAATTTACGGAGTATTATAGAAAACTATTGTATTTCTCAAGATTGGATGATTTAGGCTTACCCAAAGGTCCTATTTATAGAGACTTGAGATAGAATCTAGGCCTAATAAAATTTTATATTTAAATTATTTGAATCTTATTCAAATAATTACTTGATGTATTTAATAAATCAAATCTCATATTTTAATATCTTATATATTAAAATATATTTAAATTATCTAAATCTCAT
>JAOANK020526124.1:0-12551 GCA_026257165.2 Telfairia occidentalis
AAAAGTGATATATTTTTTTTATTATTAAAAAGAGAGTATTATTCAATTTTATTGCTATGTTATTTAATAATAATAAAATATATCTTATCAATTTAATTTAAAATTAAATAATTAAAAGAAATATATATATATTTAAATACACATGCTAAATTAAAAAAACAAATTATGTGTGTATAAATAATAATAATAAAAATATATATTAAAAACATATATCAACTATAAACTAAAAAATATATATTTAAAAAAAAAACATAAAATGTGCATGTTTTCGCAAGGAAGAGAGAAATACATATTGTTTTTTTTTTTTTAATAAAATCCTAAAACTTGTGAGATAAATGAAAGAGAAATGCTAAAAGAAGTAAAATAACAAAAGTAGATAGTGTGGATTCCACATATTAAGGAATGAGAATGAGATTTAACACATTTTTTGAGGTAATAGGATTACCCCTCTTTTGGGAATGAGATTTCCAAATTTGGGGTGGGTTTCACTCTTTATTCTCATTCCTTAACTTTGAAAAATACTATCAAAGGGAACACAAATTGTCATTTTCATTCATTGATTCCAATTGAGGGTAAGTAAACAGGGTCTAAGTATTATGTTATGTAAATTTATTACAACTAGTTTTAACATTCACTCATGTTGAAGGACTAAATTGAAAAATATTAAAATATGAATGGCTAAATTAAAATTTCTAAACAACAGAGGCTAAATTGAAGAGAGAGAGAAAAAACTCAAACCTAAGAAACTCTTGTTTTATAGTAGTACAATGTTCTTTTATTCTTAAGAAAAAAAGATAGAATGGTATTCATCTTCTTTTATTAATTCAATAATTGTGAAGTTGGGAATCAAACAATAACTTTCGCGATGGTAGTAGAGTGTCTCTTAGCGCTTAATTTGAGATTGCTGTAGCTTTTTAAATAATTGCTGACAATTGTGCTTTTAGAAAAATCGGCTTTAATATGAAGTAAATTAGTCTGCGATAAAATTTTAATTTTAAGTTTGAAAACTTACATTATAGTGTTTGCTAAATTAATATTAAATTACTATAATTTGTGATAATGACCAAATAAGACATTTTTTCACTTAGTGTTTATTTATAAATATCTAAATTTATTATAAGATAATTATTTAAAAATTTATATAATTTAAGTTGAAAATTATTTTGTTTACTCTAAATTATTTAATAAAATATATTTTAAAAAATAATTGTTCTAAAAAATTGAATTCATCAAAATTTCATTCTAAATTTAAATATAAAATGATATAAGAGATATAGGTTGTAAATGAAAAAAAGGATACAAAAGATATATAGATGGTTAGGAAGACTGATCTTAAAAGCAGCTATCTACGTGATTTTGTAATTAAGAGTAAACTTAAAAGTGGTTTTATATAAATAATTAAGCATGTACTTGGCATAACTTTAGAAAAAAGTGTTTTTTAAATAAAATTATTTTTCTTTGAGCACTTTTGAAAAAATTAACAATTTAATATGTATTTAGTATTGTTTCTTGACTAATTTTAGATAATCAAAAGTATTTTTTAAAAAAATATTAACAAATAAAATATATTTTAAAAAATTCGATTAATTTGAAAACTATTTTTTAAGAAAAACAAGGGAGATAGATTATCAAAAAATAACTTTTAAATTAATTTAATTTTTTTTAAATGCATTTTATTTGTTCAAATTTTTTCATAAAACACTTTTGACTTTCTAAAATTATTCAAGAAACTATACTAAACACACTTTAAATTATTAAATTTTTCAAAAGTTCTCATAGAAAAAGTAATTTTATTTAAAAATTATCTCAAACACACCCTAAATAATCAATTTTACTAAACATTACAAACGGTTACAATTCTCCCAAAGTCCTTTTGACCACTGCAAAAGCAATCTCAAACGCACCATTAACCACTATACTTTATAGAGTAGTAATTCATAATAATATACTTCAATTTTCAAAACTATATATTTGTAAATGTTAAATTACAAGTTTAGGATTCGTTTCAGATTGCTTTTGTTGGGGTAAAAAGTAATTTTGGGAGAAATTTAATCGTTTTAGTGTTTGGTTAAACTGATTATTCTATAATTTATATAAAATCACTTTTGAGTTTACTCTTACCTACAGAATCTCGTAGATAGTTGCTTTTGAAATTAGCTTTCCTAAAAATCTGCATCTCTTCCATTTTTTTTCATGTTTGTTTCCATTAGATATTTCTTTCTTATGTCATTTTATATTTAAATTGGCAATGAAATTTTGATGGATTCAATTTTTTATAACAATTATTTTTTAAAAATCTTTTATCTAATAATTTGTAACTTAAATCATATAAATTTTTAAATAATTATCTTATAATAAATTTAGATATAAAATATAAATAAAAAATAATTGAAATAATATGCCTACTTTGGTCATTATATCAAATCATAACAATTTAATTTAAATTCACTAGTACAAATTTGACTTTTGCCCGACATTAAAAACTTTTGATGTCGGATGAGCGTGTAACATGAATACGAGTGTCATTGTAAGTTACAATATTAGACACTTTTAATGTCAGATCAAAAGTCGTATGTCATTGTAAGTTACAATGACGATCACTTTTAATGTCAGATATTGCCCGACATTAAAAGTGATCGTCATTGTAACTTACAATGACATACGACTTTTGATGTCAGGCATTGCCCGACACCAAAACTATCCGTCATTGTATGGATGGGTTTTAATGTCGGGCTTTGCCCATCATTAAAACTTCGTCGGACACCAAAAGCGTCTGTCATTGTAATATACAATGACGATCATTTTTAATGTTGGTAATTGCCTGACATTAAAAGCTATATAACCATGTCGAACACTTTTAATGATGGTTGTTGATGCACGAATTTCGTACAACAATGAATTTGTTTGACGGGGATGAATACAGTGGTCAACCTGCAAAATGAACACGCTGCGCACCGGTGTGGTGCAGGGCCACCCACTCTCCGACGCTCAAGTTAGTAATCGCCTTTTCGAATAGAAGGGTAAAACACCAAATTGTAGTAATTCGAATTACTTACCCCCTCCCCTCACACCTCTTCCATTTTATATGGGGGCTTATGGACATCGAAACGTCAAATTCATCACCTTCATTGGCAATGAATTTGATAACCGACCAATTACTCTGTAACGGTTCTTATTTTTCGGTTACTGTTGGGCGCGCCTCTGGTTGGGTAACGGAACTGATTTAGGTGATTGAGCGTTATGGGCCTCCGGATCTCTTCAGCCTTGCTGCGCTTTTAGGCTTCCGGCTCGGCTTGACAAGCCAAAGGGACCTTTTCTTAGTTGGCTTCGCTTAGTTTGCTGAGCAGGGTTCGGCTCGGCCCGATGGCCAAGCAGCATAGGGCTCGACCCACATGGCTGAGCAGCATATGGCTAGGCCCACATGGCCGAGCAGCGCAAGGCTAGGCCCAATGGCCGAGCAGCGCAAGCTCGGCTTAGAGGCTCGGTCCAGCAGGCGGAGGGCGTCTGGCTCGGCCCAGTGGGCTTAGCGTCGTTTGACTTCGGCTTGTGTACCCTTGTCTCGGTCCGTTGGGCCGAATCGACTTCTCAGTGGGCCAATGGGCTGAGGGTTTCAACTTGCGGGTCTTTGGTCACGAAGCCCAATGGCCATTGGTCCACGTATGCAGGGCCCAACGGTTTAACTTCAACCTATCATTTACTTTTTCCCATAACAATGGTCATTGCCCGACATTAAAAAGGATCGACATAAAAACATTTAAAAACTGTCTGACATGGTGAATTTGCATCTATATGTCTATCATTAAAAGTCACGATTGTTTTTAGTGTCGGAATATACCCGTCATCGTTTTTTGACTTAATTCAAATAATAAAATATTGTTGGTTACATCAAGCTAACCAACAATATTCTCTTTCTCAACTAAGAATGATCAAAGCATAAAGAAAGTCCTTTATAATAGATACCCAAAACAAATTATAAAAATTTTGGCATGACCTTTGCCAAATATGAGGCAAACCAACCTGCAACATAGTCATATAACACTTTTAATGTGACACACATAATATAAATGAAACTACTCATCTCCTCCAAAAGACAATTAACAATTTTCAAAAGAGATTCTCATCAAAATAATGACCAAAACATAAATCAATTCTCTACAATCTTCCTACCAACTAATCTTACCAACTACATCTATCTATCAATTTTCCTACAACTCTTCCATCAATTAGAGATTAGATCATAAAATGTACACATCCATTAACATTTCAACAAAAAGTAAATTCAACAAATTTAACCTACCCAAATTTTCTATAAATTGCATTTATTCTACTTGAATTTCATCAATTTCTTCTTGTGTATAGCTAGGCTTCTTTGCTATTAAACTATACATATACAAAAAGGAAAATTAGATCAATACATTTAAATAAAAATATTTTACTATATAACGATAAATAATAATACTTACAATTTGAGTAATGTGTATATTGTAATTTATCATGATTTCTAGGACATAATACGCTCACATTCTACAGAACTCAATTGGCATGGACACTACAAGTAAAAAATAATAGAAACAACTCAATTAAATTATCCATATATTTGAATACAAAGTTAATGAAATTTACCTTTAAGGGCTTCCACGTTATATTCTTGTGAGAATATTGGATGATATGTCTTGCATGCAACATTTTAATTAACCTGAAAAACATAAGTTTTGAACATAAGAATAATATAAATAAATCAAAACTTGAGAAAAATAAAAAAAAATTAACACTTACATATTTATAACGCTTTGAAAATGTGCTTCCACTTTACTACATAAATAATTTAAAACATACACACAATTCTGATAAATGTCCAATATGATTAAGGTCTACAAGAGTAAAATTAAGGTCATCTATTTTAATTTCATTCTTGTTCTCAACCCAATCACACTTGAACAAGATAAATGTCAAACTATGGTAGTCAAGCTCCCATATTTGTTTTATTACACCATAAAAAGTCATGTCTAAAATGATAGAATTTTTACAATTAGAGTAGATATCTTAGTAAAATTCTTACAATTGGAATACAATGGTTTCCTAGCATTTTCTAATAGCTCATGAAAAGGTTGAAATTTACCATCCAAATAATCATGTACAACCTCAAACATTCCAATGGTATCATCGAAATTGACATTTTCATAATCTTCTTTTGTACAAGCAAACTTATTTTCATTCTTTCTCTTAATCGTCAAATCCATATCTTATAACTTTGATTAATACCATAAACAAACAAATGATCTCTAACTGTGTTCACATTTTGAGACTTTGCATTTACACACTTTAAACACGGACAACATATGAATTTCGATCTACTTGAATGACATAATTCATTTTCAATGAACATCTCAACTCCTAAACTATACTTCATTGACATTCAATTTTTTTGTCATCTATGATTTATCCATACCAAAAAAATTTGAATTATCTAAACTTATTAGTTTTTTAGCTACCACATTTCCATATATAATAGTTTTTTATTGAATAAAACAACACTACGATGTATATCACATGATGTTTAATGGATAAAAGTAACAAAACCACACCAAATGAAAACCAAAATGGATTACTTAGTGAGATAAACAAGTTGTGGGTAAAATGTTATAACCAAAATGTAAAGTAAACCAACTCCAAAATAAAAAAATCTATATTCACATCCAAAATGGATATCATGCTTTGGATGGTAAATGGATACCATAATTTATTTCCTCCTTTCTTTGCTAGGTAATTCTCATTTTTACAGGTTTAGATTAGATCCAAAACATAAAATCTTCAAACCATAACTACCAAAAAACTTCTCAAATTCTTCCAAAAAAAAAACTCAAAATTAGAATAAAATTTTCAATCCAACAACCATTCAAATTCGATCCAAAATCTAATAAATAATTTCAAACTACAACCAAAATGTAAATTAAAGAGCTTAAAGAGAAGATAAACTCACCAAAATAAATCCCAAATGTTCGTGGGAAGAGTAAATTCGTGGGCAATGAAGAGGAGAGTTAGGTTATCGCCAGCGATGGAAGAGACCATAGCGGTGTGCGACAACGGTGGAGGAGATCATCGTGGGTTGTTGACGGCGACCTTGAGAACAAAATGAGCATTTGAGTTTTTGCCGGTGGAGAAGGAACAAACCGTGGTGTGCGACGGGTGGAAGAGAAATGGGTGTCACCAGCGTCAATGGATCTCACCGGAACGATGGTGTCACGGTAGCGAGGGGCGACGAAGAAGCTGAGGGAGGGGAGAGTTTCTCTGCAATAGTAGTTTGTGCGTGAGAGAGAGAAATGAAAATGGGAAAGAAAATGAAGCTTTTTATTTTTTTTATGAACTTTTCATGTCAGACGCTTTTAATGACGGACAATGCCCTACATTATATGTTAAATTTCATAATAAAATGGGGGCACGTTTTACTGCCCAAAATCTCACCTAGCCCGACATTAATAGTGATATTTCTTAAAAAAATGCGCAACTTATAATATCGGGCATTGCCGACATTAAAAGTTAATTGTGCGCTTTTAGCGCCGTATTAAAATTTTACCAAACACTAATTTACTTCATGTTAAAGCTGATTTTTCTAAAAGTACCAGTTGCCAGCCATTCTTTTAAAAGCTATGGCAATCCCAAACTAAGCCTTAGTCTATAAACTTTTAGATTTGTGTCAAATAGGTCAATTGAACCTTTTTTTTTATTCAACAACATATGGGGTAGGGGGATTCGAACCTATGATCTCTTGGTCAGAAAGATATATTTTTAACTAGTTGAGATCGGTTTGCAGGTCAATTGAACTTTAAAAAGTGTTAAATATGTTCATGAACTTTCAATATATGTATAATAAATTCTTAACTCTAAAAAAATTTCTAAACTTTCAATTTTGTGTTTAATAGGTCATTAACTTTCAATTTTGTATTTAATAGATCATTGATTTGATCAACATTTTTTAATATTCACAAACTTAATAGATACCAATAGAGTCCTAGCTATTAGACACATAATTCAATTTTATGTATAATAGATTAATTAATTTTAAAGATGTCAAATATGTCAAAAGCTATTAAACACAAAATTGAAAAATAATAAATTTATTAGGCACTTTTAAAGTTCAAATTCTTACCAGAAATAAAATTAAAAGTTGAGAGATCTAATAAATACTCCTAATTGTTTAGAGACTAAAATTGTAATTTAACTCATCTTAAAACTAAATTAAAAAAAAAAAAAAAAAACTCTTCTTTATTTTCAAATTTTGGTTGATGTTTTAAAAAATATAAAAAGTAGAAAAATGTTGCCAAAAGAATAGTTTAAGAAGGAAAAAAAACAATGAACGACAGTTTGATAAGACAATTTCTTGAACAGACAAATGTCAAGAATGATAATAGTTCCATTGGAGATTGAAATATAAAACGAGATAAAAAAAATTTTAAAGTTTTTTTAGTACTTTTTTAAAGTTAAAAATACAAAAAAATTGTTGGCGAATATTTCTAAAAAAATATTTTATATTCTAAAATTGAAGAATAAGGCATCTAAAGCTGCATTTTTAATCGATATAATATTTTATATTCTAAAATTGAAGAATAAAGCATTTAAAGCTGCATTTTTTATCCGCAATTCTATAAAAAAAGAATACATTTACTTTTTGAATGCACCAATTTGTACTAAAATACTATTAATGATGTCACCTTTTGGACAGGAAAATACCTACGGTAGATGTTGGAGAATTTGTATCTTAACTATTTTTTTAATAATTTAATTCATTGTTAAATTATTGTCAACATACTTTTTTTTTTCTTTTAGTTTAACAATAAGTAAAGTAAAGATTCGAATTTATAATTTTTTAGTTGAAATTAGAGACCTAAATCGATTGAATTATACTCAGATCGATAGTTTTATCTACATATATATCTTGTAAATTTATTTATATATTTGCCGAAAATTTAACCATCCCCTTGTAAAGTAATTTGAAAAGCAATTGTGGTCTGAGGAAAAAAAAAAACAAAAAGAAAATAAAGAGTTTTTTGTCCCTTAAAAAAAGAAACTTTATTTGAAGTTTATTTTTTTTAGTCATTTAACTTGTCCTTCAATGGTATTTTATTGTAATTTTGCCCTTAATTTTACCTCTCGCATGAAAAAAAAATTATTTTAGTCATTCTCATCTAATAAAAATTGCAATCTATTTTGCAATTCAATATCTAAACCTACCGCTATAACTTTCAAGTTTTTTTCTATTTGTCAAATCGAACATAGCTCAACTGTTCAAAATATATTTTGTAAGATCGTATGGTAATACTAGAGGGGTGTATACAATTACTTAGAAAATTAAAACTTTTTCTAATAAATTTAGAAAGAAGTAATATAGTTGAAATTGGTATAATTAGTACCCTAAAAATAATAACAAATATAAAATGATTTAGAGTGTATTCGGGATACTTTTAAACTGTTTATTGATAGAAAAAAAATGTTTTTTTTTTCAAAATTAAAAGTGTTTGGTTAAAATTTTGAAAAGTACTTTTAACTAATTAAAAATATTTTTTAGAATTTTCAATAATTAAAAATATTTTTTAGAATTTTCAATAATAAAAAATAGTTTGAAAATGTGTAAAAACATATAAAATATATTTAAAGTTTTTTTCAGTTGAGTATTTAATTAATTTTCTTCCAAAAATGCTTATATAATAAATGTTTTATTTAAAAACATTTTCTTAAAAAATTTATACTAAACATGCACTTAGCAAAGTATATGTTCTAATCAACAAAGTAATTTAGGTATGAAAATTTAAAAGTGAAGAGAAGAGATATGATATCGAAACTTTATAGTAGTTTAAAAATTCCTACTCCGCTTCCCATGACTCTTTCTTGAGTATTTTACTACAATGAGTCTCTTACGGGTGAGAACCAAAATGTTGGATCACACTTTTTACGGGTGCAATAGTAAACCTCCTATTGATTCTTTTGCAGGTTCAGGATCCAACCTATACCGATCTTTTTATCGAGTTCAAGATCAAACCACTACCGATCCTTTTAACAAGTTCAAGATTAATCCACTCTCACAATCTCAAAGTGTTCCCACACCTTATTACAAAAACTCAATTTGAATTGATAAAATTCTCAAAAGAAAACATAATTTTCACTTAAAATAAAGTCTAATCTCTAGAAAATATTGCTGACAAAATAGAATACAATGAACCTTTGAAGAGATCAACAATGAAAGCTTAAGAGACAACAATCTAGGACTTGAAATCTGTATTTTTGGAGAGGAATGATGTTGAAATTTAAAGGATTTTTGGCATAAAATAAATTTTAAAGCTGAAATTAAATCTGGTCGTTAGATCTAGGTCAAGAGGATGAATGGTTGATATTAAAATGATGGAAAAGAAAAATAAATAAATAAATTTTCTATATAATCCAAAAATAAATAAATTTTCTATATATAATCCATATGTTAGTAGTTATGTCAACTTTTTCTCAAACATCAAACACATTTTTTTTTTTGAAGATATTTTTGAAACGTTCAGCAAAGGTGAAAGATATTATTGTAACTTTTGAAAGAATAAAGGTATTTTTGAAACATAGTATAAAATATAGAGGTATTTTGTATAATGATGTCCATCTTAAAATCTAACTTCGATATTTTTATCCTCATCATAATATTTTTGTGTTTATCAAATATCTGAATCCTAATACTTTCCTAGACTTACCTAAATATAGCTCTTTTTTTTTTTAGTTTTACAATTCAAATATTGTGGTAAAAATTCAAACCTACGACGTATTTTAAAAGATATTAATAGTATTTTGACCTAGTTCAGTTGATTAAGATGTTATGGATGAAATGATCAACCTTTGAGTGATCACAAAACTCAATCGGAGAACACATAAGCCAAGATTGATGTGAGTTGTCGAGCCTAGCACCATGGATAGAGAAATTAGCCAAAAAGCGATTCGACCAAATTATGGCTGAGTTAGCCCTCTAATGAGCCAAGGCAAACCCTTTTAGGATTGGCCCATCAGAGGGTCGAACCATTATCCCTCGAAATCTAAAAAATTTTGATAGTATGGGCAAGATCTGCAACACGATCCACAGAAGAGGTAATGATGCACACACTACTAGCTAATTATCTGAAACTCTAGATGAGCCTCTTTATAAATAAGAGAAAGGTCTCATGCACAAGGTAGGCAATGAAATCCTACTTTTTCGTTTAAAATTTTCATAAACTTGAATTTTTTATATTTTTTTAGTTCAACAACCTGTGAGATAAGAAATTGAACTCATGATCTTTTAGTCTGAGAAATATGTCTTAACTAATTAAGTTATGATTGGTTTGGTAACTTGAATTTAATTGGGGTGAAAGTTTGTTTGACTTATAATTTTTTTATTGAGACATAAATAATCTCTCTTAAATTGGGGATTCAAATCCTAACAATTACACCAATTAGACGAAACAAGGGAGAGTGAGGTGTAGATAAAATAGGACATAAGCACTGAATCACTGCTGGAATCAGTAAATTTAAGTATCCATTATCATATTGGGTAAATTATCAAAATTTGAAAACAATCCCGAGTTCATCAAAATCCTCCCGTTGATTTGAACAGCCACGATTCATTTCCACGTGGCGGCCGCCTATTTGTCTGTAAGCAAGGTGCAGTACCCGCCAGGGGAATGGCGGCAGACCCAATTTCAAAATTCAAATCGACGGAAAATTCCCCTGCCTCGCAACCACACCGTAAAAACAAACGAAAACGGCCAGGAGATCCACGCGGGCCAATGAAGGAGCGGGAGCACGATGCGTTGGGTGGGCGGGAGAGTAGAGGATGGAGAGGAGAATTTGAAAAAAGAAAAAGGAAATTTCGTAATCGTTTATAATATTATTATTAATGGGGAGAATGGAAAACAGTAGTGATTTTGGGTGAAGAGTTGGAAATAGTAAATTGAGAGTGTCAGTAACTGACACTCCACTCTGCCAGGCTTTTGTCGTTGTCCTAATTACACCTTATTCGCATGTTCTTTTTTTTTTTTTTTGGTTTGAATTAATTTGGTATTTATTATCCACGTCAGAGTATGTTATGTGGGAATTATTGTGAATTTATTACTCCAGCCTCCCATGTGTCCATTGGGCTCCAATATTTTCGTATATTATAATGTTAGCCTTTTTTTTTTAATTACAAAATTAGTTCCTATGACTTAGACGTAGTTTCAATAGTAAAATCTATTTTTTGTTCCGTAAATTTGAAGTTGGTATCTGTGAAAACATTCTAAATGGTTCCTAATCTTATTTCATTATTAGGTGATATAATGAAATGTTGATTGGACACTTAAATGTCGATATGGAGTATTAATGTCATTTTTTTTATAACTATTTAGTAAATAAGGTGGAAAATAATATGATTAAAATTAAAATGCTAAAACGTTAAAAATAAATACAAATAAAAATGCTTTTTCCTTCTCCATCCTTTTTACTTTAAACTTTGAATTTGATATTTATGATTTGAGTTTAGGTCTAATTTTTTGTATCTTTAATTTTTAAAATGTCAATTTGGCTCTATGGTTTTGTGTCTTAGCCACTCAAAAAATTAACTTTGTTTCTATCTTTTTAATCATACCTAAACTTTAATCTAGTGAACTAACAATAGTTAGAGTATGTTTGGTATGCCATTTAAACTATTTATAGATAAAAAAGAGTATTTTTTTTTCTATTATTAATAGTATTTGGTTACAAATTTAAAGAGTGCTGTTAACTAATTAAAAATAGTTTTTAGAATTTTAATAATAAAAATGGTTTGAAAATGTATAAAAACATATAAAATACATTTAAAGCTTTTTAAAATTAAGTACTTAATTAATTTTCTTCACAAAATGCTTAAATAATAAATGTTTTACTTAAAAACATTTTTTTAAAAAATTATACCAAACATGCACTTAGTCAAATAGAAACCATTAGCTTCATGATCGCATTTAAAATGTGTCAATAAGATAATAGAATTGATGAATTATAAAGTTTGACTAACTATAGGGATCAAACTGAAACTTTTGTTATCATTCATATGTCAATCTATATGCCAACCTAAACAACTCAATTAGTTAAGATATATATCCCCGATCAAGCGTTCAGGGTTCGAATCTTCACCTTCCACATGTTGTTGCAGCCAATCTACATATATTCAAATACATGCACATGTCAGTATTGTTAAGATATGGAGCCCAATTCATCAATCGAGTTTTGATCATGGAGAATCGTTGTACAAGAATTGAGAAAGACAAATCGGGGAAGATTTGAGAAGTTGGAATTTCTTGTTGTCTAGAGGGGACTGTTGAGAAAAGTGGAGTCCAAACTGAAGTAGGAAATCTAATCATCTTTTCCTTCTAGGATTTGGTTTGCAGCATTTTCCTTATTCTATTAAGGTTTGGTGTGAGCCTCTATAAATACACATATAACTCTAGAGATTTAAATACATAGAAACACAGATAGAAGTCTAGAAATCTAGAGATGTAGAGATCTAGAGTGAGTGTTTTTGTGAGAGAGAGGTG
>JAOANK020526227.1:0-12550 GCA_026257165.2 Telfairia occidentalis
CTTTAATTTTGAAATTTTTGTGTAACTACTCCATAATACTTTAATTTTCAAATTTTGGTGAACTTTGTATTTTGCTATTCGATTAGAAATTACCGTGTGAAATTATTTTAATGTATTGGACACCACTTATGAAGTTGATTTTATAATAAAATTTGAAAGAATTTGTACTTATATAAAATTCTATAAAAACGATTATATACAACTCGAACTTGGTACAAATGTAAACAAAAAAAAAAAATTTTAAATGCTATTAAAAGTCCCTTAATAACTTTAAAATTATGCAATAAAAAATGAACTTTTTATAGCTTTTTTTATAGCATTGGAAAACCGCTATGAAAAGTTAGGGACTTTCAATAACATCGGCTATCATGGCATGCGTAAAAATGCTATGATATGTTTTTCATAACATTTTTTCAATGCTATAACAAACACTATTACAAACCAATCATAACATTTTTTACTAATGCTATGAAAAATCTTCATAGCATTGATGTTATGTCATAGAAGATAGACATTTTATAGCATTTTTCATAGCACTGAAAAAATGCTATAAAAAGTCAAAGACTTTCAAGAACATTGCCTAGCACGGTGTTTCAAAAACGCTATGAAAAGTCTACCATAGCGTTTTTTCGATGCTATGAAATGTGATATTTGTTGTAGTATACGGTTGAAGGTTTCCTTTATTGTGCTCATTACATGTCATTGTGCATTAAGATAGGAGTCTGAAGCATACGAGCATGAGAAGTCTTTTTTTTATGTATGTTATGTTTTATTTTTGCTCGTGACTAGCACATTTGAAATATGGTCCCTGAAATCAACTCCTTATTTGATTTGTTCTATTAAATATTAGTCGGCCAACATTATGACAAAAGGTCTACCTTCTTCGTGTTTTAATAACATTCGTACCAGGATCAATGTTGTTCCCTTGCCCATTTGTTTGCGAGAGATGTTATAGTTATAAAATTAGCTTAGCTTATTCTTTTTGTATTTTCTCCTTAATATGTATTTTTGTTTTAACTAATGCTCTTTGGACAACATGTTCCTTTACTCTATTATTGATTCCATTATCTACCCTGAGTGCATTTACATTGATGTCTCATTTACTTGCCAGAAATCAATATGAAAATCAATCAAAATAAAATAAATTAGAATGGGACTCAAAAACTCATTCATGTTGTTTACTTGGATCTTGTATCGGAAGTAGACAAATGATGATTATCAAAATACCTTTTTATATTTTTAATTAATTAAAAAAACTATGACAATTATTATATTAAGCTTTAATTCTACCTTATATTATATTATTTAATAATACTACATTTTATCTTTAGAAATTTTATATTTGTAAATAACTAATTAATATGAAATTACATCAACCTAAAAGAATTTGGTACATTGTTTTTATATTAGAAGAACCAAGATTAATAAAGAATATTATTCAATTTTTTTACTGCTATGTTATTTATTAATAATAAATTTTATCTTGCTTATTTAATTTAAACTTAAAACTGATTGTAATGTTGTATATATAATAGATTATAATTAAATTATTATAATAAGTTATATTGATATAAATGGTACGGATGTTCATCGGTCAGTCCGAATTGGTTTGAAGAGAAAACCAACATTGAAATCGACCAGTTGATTTCCTTAAAATGGAAATTGACGGCATTTCATCAATGAAAAATCTTGACTGACTGATCGGTCCGTTCGGTCGATCAGTTTTCCTCCAAACCGACAAGTTGTGGTGTTCTTTTAGGGAGCTAGCGTCGAACGAGGGAGAGTTGTTATTCACTATTGCGTGCGACTGCAGTGACAAACTGCCACCATTCCGTGCGAGAGAGAGTAGGATCGAAGGGAGAGGTGAGGTTTGGGCGTGCGACTTCAGAGACGGAGCGAGGGGAGGTAGAGAGTTGAAAACTCGAAGGGAAGAGGCGAGGCGACTGCGAAACAAAACCGTCCTTCCTCGTTTGCTTTGTACGACTGCATGAATGGAAAGGAAGCAAAGTCTTTTTTTCTTAATGGATAGCGTGCGTTCGAGTGACTAATGAGGAGGAAAACAAAAAGCCACTCTAAGACTTGAAAATATATTTAAAAAATCAGCTTAGGTAATATATTATTCTTTTTATTTTAATAATCGGTTTGTCGGCAGGTTTATGTATGAAGTGAATCTATTGGTTGACCGATTAATTAGTTTTCCATTGGAAAAACCGACTGCGACCATATGCTTATGTAAACTGACTGACCGACTTCGATTCGGTGAGTTTGGTAGGTTGGATCGGTTACTCTAAATTTTTTGTTTATCCCTAATAAATGGTTCTACATATACAAAAATTATACTAATAACATAACCAACATAATTCAAACACATGTATTCAAATAAAAAATATATATTCAAACACATATTTTTTTATTATAAAAATACAAATAAAAAATACATATAAAGGAAAGAAAAAAATTGTTTGGTAAGATAAAAAGAATAGTGCAGAAGTATATTTTGTAACGATAAAAAAATTGTTAAAAAAAACTATACAAAAAAATTTGGCAGAAGGACTGCTGGAATTTCCTGCGGGATAACATTCCGGCCAAATCTCAATCATCATGATTAGAAAACCAACAAATTCCTTGAGTGTGGGGAGAAAGGATAAAATAATTAAAGAATATGATATAGGCCGATAAAGGAATGAAATTGTCTATTTTTTTAGTGACATTTCTAAAAATTAGATGAGTCTCACTTTTTATTCTCATTCCTTTAATTTTGGTGAACATCATCGGGAATGAAAACTTTGATTTCAGATTCCTTGATTTTTATTGAGGGTAAGTAAATGGAGCTTGAATACCTTACTTTCTACGTCTTTGTGTCTGATATACATACATCATGTTATAAAGGACGAATGAAAGCGTTTGAATATGAACCATTCTATGATTTGTTACCTATAAAAAATGATTTTTTTTAGTTCCACATGTGAGAGTGGGAATTCCAACCCATAACTTTTTAGTTATGAATAGTATTTGTTTTAACCAGTTGAATTATGCTTAGATTGATAAACTATGTATCAATTAAATTCTTAATTTAATGGGTAAATGAAAATGATGGAACATGAAGCAATGTAGGATTTGTTTCTTAAATGGGATTAATTGATTCCTTTCTCAATTAACAGATAATTATAGAGAATTTGATTAGTTGTATTTAACCCCCTTCTCAATCAATAAATAACTACACGAAATTTGATCATCATTAGTAAAGGATAAATTTGAGGTCTCGTTTACTTCCCTTCAATCGGATTAAAGAGGAATCAAAATGAAAATCAATCAAAATGAAATCAATCGGAATGAGAATCTTATTTCTTTGATGTTGTTTATTAGGAGTTGTCTGGAATAAGAATCAGAATCTCATTCATACTGTTTACTTTCCTCTAGAATCGAAAATTGGATAAACGCTGATTACCAAAATATCTTTTTATATTTCTAATCAATTAAAAAGCTATAACAATTATAAGTTTTAATTCTACCTTAAATTATTTTATTTAATAATAAGAAATTTTATATTTATAAATTTGATATTAGTAAATAATAACTAATTAACATAAAATTACATCAACTTAAAATAAAAAAATTGGTATATATTTTATCATTATAATAACAATTATTAATAGGGAGCATTATTCAGTTTTGTTATTGTTACTTTATTTATTAATAATGAATTTTATCTTACCGATTTAATTTAAAATAAAAATAAAAATTTAAAAACGGTTGTAATGATGTATAATAAGTTATGACTATATTATTATAATATGTTATGTTAATATAAATGGTTATAAATATTTAAACTATATCAATAACATAACCAATGTAATTCATCACGAATGAGATTTATCACCTTTTTGGAGGAAATGTGATTGCCTCTTTTTTGGGAGAGTGATTCTCAAATTTGAAGTGAGTCTCTCGTTTTATTCTCATTTCTTAATTTTGGTAAACACTATCAAAGGGAATGAAAGTTTTTATTCTCATTCCTTTATTTCGATTGAAGGAAGGTAAACGGGGCCTAAAAGAGGTAAGATAATCAAAGACCAAATTTGACGTGATGAAATTTTTCTGTTCAATGTGCCTTTTATATGAGTTAATTAAGAGGGAGGGATTTATTTTAAAATAAATTGGAAAAATAAGGCAGTTTTTTTAAATATTTAGCAATTTGACGCAATACGTCTTTTTAAAAGACATATTTGACTAAAATTGACCAAAGCGCCAAACGACCGTTACTGGAGTTTACGTTTCTTTCAAAGACTTATTATGTAATATAATTAATTCCCTTCCACTTTAAATCAACTATATTAATTGCTGTAGTGGCAAACCTCTTTCAAAGCTATATCAGATTGCTATAAATTTTATTTTAATTTAGTTTTTAAATTTGATTTTTTTTATTAAACTATAAAAATCAATTAAAAAAAATTCAATTTCATGTTTTATTCTCTTCTGGTAATTTATATAAAAATTTAATCAAATTTTTTTTTTGAATAAATGTACTAAATTTACTTTAAAATATTTAAATAAATTTATTAAAATGTAGTTAATTAAATTAAATTAGTTATCCTAATATTAGTTACATATTAATTTATATACAAAATTTAATTTAATAGATTTTTTTTATTTCAGAATAAAATTTTAAAATAATTAAAAAAATTGCGAAAATTTCAATTTACTAACACTTAGTAAATTTCGTTAGTGTAGACCCACCATTTTCATATTTTTCAAAGATTGGAATGAAGCAAGCTCTCTCGAGGAAAGTCGATACTTGAAAACAGACCTAAGAAACCCTATCCATTTTCTATAGTTCATGGTGTTCCAAATCCCATGTTACAACCCTCCGACTGGTAGGTGCCCATACTAGCACCAAGCATGTGCAACATAGAAATCTCATGGTGTGACCTAATGGACGAGACCGTAGGACATGTTGACACATACTCTTCACCCATTTACTATGAACTACTTCCCCTATTCACCTTGCTCTTGATTTATGCAGACACTTTCCGAATGAAACAGTCACAGTAAAAGAGACACGAAGCCCGCATAGATCTCACAATGTGAACTCTTAAACAATACATCATATGTACTATTTCTCTCCCACTATAGTGTTCTGATTAGTTTTTGGGTATTCTTTTACTTAGGTATATTCCAGCTAAAAAGCAACCTAAGTTTAGGTGATTAATCCAAGCATAACACTTATACTGGATTTTAACCTAATATGTCTAGGTAATAATCATGTTTTATTCTATTCTTGTAACTTATATAAAATTTTAATCAAACTATTTTTTTTTTGAATAAATGTATTAAATTTACTTTAAAATATTTAAATAAATTAATTAAAATGTAGTTAATTAAATTAAATTTGTTATTCTAATATTAGTTACATATTAATTTATATACAAAATTTTATTTAATAGCAATTTTTTATTTTAGAATAAAATTTTAAAATAATTAAAAAATCTCAAAACAAATAAATGCTAACTAATTATAAATAAATTCAATAACATTAAGTTAATTCGATTCGAAACAATTTTGTTGCTGAGAGAAAATTCTTAATGTTCATTCCAGCTCTAGTAGATGATCTCCTATGATGAATAGATCTACCTCGGTAGGTTATATATTGTCCATGTTCACCACCGCATCCATCTCTAGCAATTTAATTTAATTAACTACATTTTAATTAATTTAAATATTTTAAAGTAAATTTAATACATTTATTCAAAAAAAAAATTTGATTAAATTTTTATATAAGTTACAAGAAGAGAATAAAACATGAAATTGAAAATTTCTTTAATTGATTTTTATAGTTTAATAAAAAAATCAAATTTAAAAACTAAAATTTTTTGAAATTTATAGTTCAAGAAATATGATTTAAATTTAAAATAATTTATTTTAATCAATAATAATATTAGAAATATATAATATAAAAAAGATTGATTACTTAAAATAATAAATTTTATAAAATATAATAATAATAAAACTATCAAATGTGGCGATCGAACCTCAACAATTTGATTCAACGTTAGGAGTCTGCCACCAGAGCAAATAAGGTAATTGATTCAGAAAGGAAGGAAATTTATTATATTACTAAATAAATCTTTGGAAGGGACGTAAACCCACCATAACGGTCGTTTGGCGCAACCAAATTGACCAGATGCATTTTTAATTGCCAAATATTTTAAAAACTACATTCTTTTTCCAATTTATTTTAAAATAAATTCCTCCCTCCTAATTAACCCCATTTACATGGACTATAGATGGATAGATAAATTAGGAAAAAAAAGTTAAATTCCATCCATTGAATCATTCTAATGAACAAAATGGAGCGACAAAAACATAACAGGTTTTTATTGTGAAAAGGTTGGAGTCAAATTTATAAGAGATGTACAGATTAGAATTGATTTAGAATGTGTTTAGAATAATTTGGAAAAAATCAACTTTTTCAATAAAATTACATTTTCTTTGAGCACTTTTGAAAAAATTTGCAATTTAAAATGTATTGATTATAGTTTTTTTTTTTGGCTAATTTTAGATATTTTTTTTACAAAATTCTTAACAAATAAAATGCACTTAAACAAATTGCATTAATTTAAAAGCTATTTTTGAAATAACACAAAGAAGGTAAATTATCCAAAAATAATTTTCAAATTAATCTTTTTTTTTTAAACTACATTTCATTTGTTAAAACTTTTTCATAAAACAGTTTTTATTTTATAAAATACACTTTAAATTATTAATTTTTAAAAAAAATATTCATAAAAAAAATAATTTAATTTTAAAAGCGATGTTTTCTAAAATTATCTGAAACAGACCCTTTACAGAACCGTTGTCTCAAACTCTCACACTTTAAATTATTAATTTTTTTTTAAATATTCATAAAAAAATAATTTAATTTTAAAAGCGATATTTTCTAAAATTATCCGAAACACACCCTTTACAGAACTCGTTGCCTCAAACTCTCACCTCTGAAGTATGTTTCCGAAACGACAAATTTTAGTTTACATGTTATTCAAATTAATGAGCAAGTAGTGGAGCGAGAGATGCCAACAAATTAAGGAGAGACGAGGACCCAGTGTTGACCATCGACTTTGACCTTAAGACCATTGAGTTGGGCAAACAAATTAACAGCCCGTCTGACCCCTCTATTATCGGCGGCAGTAAAATAATCGTGGCCAAATAAGACCCCACCGGGTCGGAGGATCCGGTAAGCCCGGTTTATATCGGACCAGGCGGAGTTAAAATCGTGACCCGCGTCCACCTCAATCAAGTCCCCATAAACTCCCCACTGGCACAGGCTGTCAAGAACCGAGCCGGTGGAGAAGGGCAACGGAATAATGGAAGTGGAGGCGTTCATAGCAACCACGTTCTGCATGAACTGGTAGAGCAGGGAAACGTCGCCGTTCAGCATGGAGAGGTCCGTGAAGCGGTCGAGAAAACCGGGCCAGCCGCGAAAATCGTCGACACAGAGAATCTGAGTTTGGAGGCCGAGTTTGCGAGTGAGAGTGGCCATATGAGTGGCAGAGGCTCCCAAAAAGGAACCCACCTCGATTATAACCTTGGGTTTTACTTGTGTCACAAGGTTCTCGAAAACGGCGCCGTTGGAGCCCCACCCTTTGATCCGCTTCGGGTGGAGGAGGTCGACCACGTGCGGTGGAGGGAAGTTGAGGAAGGGCGATCTGCCGTTGAAGACTTTTTGGAGGATTGTTGAGCGGACCTTCCGGTGAGGGACTGGTCGGGAACAGCGGGTTTTTACTCGGAATTGATCCATGGTATTGCCGGTGGGTGTACTGTCGGTGTCGGTGTCGGTGTCGGTGTCGGTGTCGGTGACCTGGAAGTGGAACGGGATTGGGATTGGGGAAGAGTGAGAAAGAGGGATGTCATGGCCATGGAAATTAGAGGAGGGAGAAGGAGAGGATGATGGAAACGACGACGTGCAGGAGCCAGATTTGGAGGATAAGTAACCGAGAGCATAGGTTAGGAGAAGGATGATGAAATAGGCGGTGGCCTTGACAAGGGCGGCGACGGCCTTGCGGCGGTGGGGGAATTTGTCCCTCATGATTCCGGCCTTAATTGTCTTCCTCAATTATAATTATATTGTTCAGATTTAATTTGAGAAAGAAATGAAGGAAGAGGGTAAGGTTGGAGTTTGGAATAAGAGGGGAGAAAACAGATGGTTGAATTTTAAGGTGATGATGTTGTTTGACAAGGACGGAGGAACGTAACCCCATGGGCTGGGCTAGGAACTAGCAACTTCCCCCTCAAAATCTTCTACTTTCTGATCATTCATTTGGATAAGAAGGCGAAAAGTCGTCGATTATTTATGCCATAAATTATGTTTTGCAATTTCAGAATTACACAATCTCTCGCTTCTTTTCTTCTCTCTTCCTCTCTCGATCTTCTTTTCATTTCTACCATCAAAAGTTGAAAGATATTTTTTTTTCTTTTTCTTAGAATGGATTGATTCCAATTTTATGATGCTAAAGAAAGATCGAATCCGTCACATGCTCCTTATTCTTCTAAGAAATTCTCAATTTGGTACTTCCATTTTTATAAGTTTTGATTATCGATAATATTATTGTAAAAATTTACAATTAAAGTTCATCCTAAAAAATTTATTACAATGTCTAAAAAAAATGATATATCATTAAACTATTATTTTATTTACAATATTTCAATACAGAGATGTCCATTAAAATACTACACTTCACAGTTGACATATGAAACTCAACCTACCAATTATTAAAATCTAGCTCATCCATCAATAAAATTTATTATCATGACATATCAAAGTGACATAATTATTAATAATATCAATAAAATATCAATAGAGTATCACTACGGTAAACATAATACGCAAAATAATTTTTTTAAACTTATTTAAAATAGTGAAATATATATTAATTGATTAATTTTTTTTTATGATTTTATTATTTTATGGGTTTTTTTGGAGTATGTATCCACAACAACATTTTATCAATGTTTCCATCAATATTTTTCATAAAACTAAGATCAATATTGACATAAAGAGAAATATAATTGAATAGAATTTAAAATTGTCCATGGCAAGTTATGTACAATAGATAAATAAATATATAGAATAAGGTGGGATTTTAATCTACTCTTAAATATTTCAAATTAAAAAATTATATAACTGAATGAGGCACAACTTTGACTAAAACTTTTTAGTATAAACATTTATGTTATAAATATCAAGATAAAACTTTCCGAATCAGTTTTTGATAAAACCTATCATAATCAACTTACATTAGAAAACCCAATTTTGTGTAAAACATGAAAGTACTTTTTTTTTTCCTCCTTTCTTTCTTTCTTTTGGTCTTTCTTTCTTTCTTTTAAAGTTCAACATGTAGGGTGAAGATTCGAACTCACAGTTTTTTTATCAAGAAGATATGTCTTAGCCAATTGAACTATGCTCAGGTTAATGTGTTTTGGATTTTTAGGAAAAAAAAAAATCAAATTTTAACCCTAAACTTTTCAAGTTGTATCAATTTCCCCTCAAACTTTCAATTTCATCAAATTGAACTTCCAACTTAGCTAAGTGTTGCAATTTTAATCATCTCTTCAATTTTCACTAATTCACTCATTATTTTTACAAAATAATAATAATAATAATAATAATAATAATAATAATAATAACAACATAGAGATTATAATAAACTCACTAATTTAGATAAAATCAAACATTATACAAAATTAATTTTAATTGATACACAAATTAAGCATTTAATAACTTTACCAAATCTAAAAAATTTTAACAAAAATTTAGCTCTAATGTCATTTTTCTTGAAATTTCGTTAATTTTGTTCGTTATGCATGTTTTATAATTCATTGAATAAATATGAATTTTTTTAATGATCTTTTAAACAAAAATTTATCAGAGGGTAAAAAATGCAACACTTCTTCAAGTTTAAGTTTAAGATTGCAACAATTATCGAAGTTTGAAGTTCAATTTGATGGAATTGTAAAATTATGGTCAAAATTAATGCAACTCGATAAGTATACGGGTATCTAATGTCCCGTTATTTTAATTTATTTTTAATTATGCTAATTTCAAATTAACATAGAGAATATATGTGGAACTGACGTTTAATTGGATGGAGGAATAATTACGGTTTGATTTTTGAAAAGAGAGATTTTATTATATCCTTCGATTTTATGAAAAATGATAATATTTAAAGGTGGTGGTGATTTTGTAAATAATTTAAAGGGGATTAGGGTTAGGGTTTACTTGGTGTCATACATTATAGAACATAAAGAAACCTTAGTCTCCCTCCTTTTCTTTTTCACAAAGAACCCTCATAGCCTCCTTTGTCTCTCCCTCCTCCTCCCACGTTTTCTCACTTGTCTCTCCCTCTTTGGTCTCTCGTTCATGCTCACGCTCACTCTTTGGCTATGCAACTCCTTCTCCAAACGGCAGCGTGTGACTCTTCACGACGGTAATCTCTAAGGTAGAACAGTCAACGACGATCTCCACAATTCCAACAGTTGAGAGGCTTCGGTGGCCATCCCCTCTTCATGACGGCCATCCGATGGTGGTTGTAGGAGGCTCAACAAGTGCAAGATTCCTGAACGAACAACAGGCTTCATGCAGTAGTTGCGGCAGCATTAGATCTGGAAGAAGGCTTCACGAGCAACAATGCATTAATCTCATAAATAAGAGCTTTCGATAGCGTGTGGGCTTACTAGAGAGTGAGTTTTGATGTATCAAAAGGCAGAAAGGGTAGATCGGGCTGAGCGACGAGAAAAACAACAAGAAATTGCTTAACGATGGTGCGCGGCAGACAATGACAGTGTCTGGGCTGCAAAATAGCGGTGTTCAAGAAGTGACTTTTTGGTAGTGATTTTTCCTCAAAATCCTAACCTATTTGTGAAATTGGAATTTTAGAACATATTTTATGGTATTAACTAAACGCTAAATTTCATGTTAGGTTTTGCTAGAGAGACCGTACATCGGGCTACTAGGATCACTTTTGGAACTTTAGAATTAATGTAAGTGTCTTTTGATCCTCCCCAACAAAGCGTCACTGCAAGTGTACGGGTCGATCGTAGTAATAACGGCCTAAAAGATCGAGTATCGTCCACAAGGAATTGTGATGTTTAATTTTCCTAATTATTGAATAGTCCTTTTCGATTTTATTTAGGGAAATCAAGGTCATGCAAAAGTGAAAATTAGAAAGCAATAAAAGAAACTCACTAATGGGTGAAGAAAAATGATTAAAAAGCAGTTTTAGGGTGTTGGTGTTTTTATCGACCCAATTAAACAGTCAATTAATTAAACGAATGCATGTCATTTACCTGTTTCCTCTCTCGAGCTCAACTACCTTCAATTAATTAGCCTAATTCAACTTCTTGCAATCAAACTAACAATTGGATACAAACTATTCGTCAACAACCTCACGAACTGCCCTATCACTCTCGTGCATACAAGAATTCATGTTCAAAACCCAGGCGGGCCTAATTTATCACCCTCTCTCTAAAGCAAGATAATGAATGCTACTACTTGACAATCAATGACCACGTAATTGCAAGATAAATAATGCTGGAATTTGAAAGGCAAAGTAGAAAATTCAATGCATTCAATAAATAATCAACGAATTTAACGGGTCATTAAAATCCCAACACCCTAAAACTCAAGTAATCTAGCTCCTATACATTATAATTCAGTCGAGAAAAATTCAAATGGAACCCACAGAACAGACAAGAAATTGAAAATAAAAGGAAAGAGAGAACTCCCTGAGGAATTCCACGTCGTTTCCACCATGGGCACACTTCCCAAGGTGAGAAAACTCAATCCCGAGCACTCCAAGACCTCCATAACCTTCCAGAATAGTAAGCACCTCAATTTTTGTCGTAGACCATCGAAAATCGCACCCCAAAAGACGTTCTTCTCGCCCTAATCACGAAAAAATGCATTTATACTGATCTACATCACTAAGTAAAAGACGGTATAAGACAGTGTTTCAATGCTGGTCCTAAGTCACTAAGCAAAACGCGCGTTTTGGTTGAGCAGGAAAAAATCAATAGCCTTGGGACACTGTGGACATTGTCTCGACGCTGTCCTTGTACGACAGGACATGATGCGCGTGCGCGCTGGGCAGGAGAGGCTAGCGCAGGGCAGTAGAGGCACGCGCGGGCCCGCGCACCTGGGTGGCGTCGAGTACAGACGTACGCGGTGGGGCGCGCAAGGCAAGTTGTGGCTGCTCCATTCAACAGCGTTGCGACACTGTTGAGCAGCATCTTGACTCTAATCACTTCCAGATTCAAAATTTCTAGATTTTGGTGTTGAGACGCCCAATGATAGCATCTCAACACTGCCTCTCGAGTCTGCACTCTTTTAGGCCCCATTTCTTCATTACTTAGCCGATTTAGCTCATTTTAGGCTTGTTTTTCAACCCGACTCGACCCGAATCTTTATTTTCCCCTCGAAATGTAGGAATCGAATTCCCAGCGGAAGCGGTTGAGCGCTTAATGCATTCAATCATGAATTTGGGTAGGAAGAAAATTTACA
>JAOANK020526335.1:0-12549 GCA_026257165.2 Telfairia occidentalis
AACAGTCATCCCCCCTTTCTTAGGCACTACCTGAACAAGACTCACCCATGCACTATCAGAAATAACATAGATAATCCAAGCATTCAAAAGTTTAAGCACCTCAGCGTTAACAACATCCTTCATAACAGGGTTCAACCTCATCTGATGCTCAACAGATGGCCTATATGAGTCTTCCATGAGAATCTTATGCATAACTATGGAAGGACTTATACCCTTAAGATCACTAATTGACCATTCTATAGCAGATTTATGCACATGCAAGACCTCTAACAATCTATCCTCCTCTACTTTAGTCAGATCATTCAAAATAATTACAGGAAAAGTAGAGGATTCACCTAGATATGCATATCTAAAATGGTCAGGCAACACTTTCATCTCAACAACAAGGGGTTTTTCAGACTCACAAGCATGGATATGTTCTACATGTCAGTGTTCATGGTCATGCTCAACAGGGCAGACAGATAATTCATCAAAAGATTCAAACTCATCAACAATTTTCTACATGCTCATCTCATCACAATCAATATCCAAAGTATCCACATCATCATAAGCAATATCCAACATGTTTTTCTCATCACAATCAGCAGAAGACATCATAAAAGATCTCAGTTCAACAATGGTAGAATCTACAACATCTATCCTATTACAAGTACGTACCTCGTCCAGGTATTGCATGGATCGATAGATGTTAAAAATTACCTCTTCCTCATCCACCCTTAGGGTGAGTTAACCTTGCTAAACGTCAATGAGGGCTCTACCAGTGGCTAAGAAAGGTCGTCCAAGAATGATGGGCACCTCGGTGTCTTCCTCCATATCTAGCACAATAAAATCTGTAGGAAAAATAAACTTATCAACTTTCACCAACACATCTTCAATAATACCTTTTGGGAAGGTCAACAAACGGTTTGCAAGCTACAGAGAGATGGTGGTCGGCTGTATCAATCCCAAGTTTAATTTCTTGAACACAGACAGAGGCATTAAATTGATCGAAGCACCTAAATCACATAATGCACTTGCAACAGAAATGTTACCAATGGTACAAGGGATAGTAAAACTCCTTAGGTCTTTAAGCTTCTTAGGTAACTTCCTCTGAATGATTGCATTGCACTCCTCTGAAAGACTGACTTTCTCAAATTGCCCAAACTTTTTCTTCTTGGATAGCACATCCTTCATGAATTTGACATAGTTTGACATTTGTTCCAATGCATCTGCAAAGGGAATGTTAATGTGCAATTTTTTTGAAAATATCCAAGAATTTAGTAAATTGGGCATCATCTTTCTTTTTCTGAAAATGCTAAGGGTAGGGAATATGATTAGGAATAATGGATGCAGGTTTAGAATACTTCCATGAACTAGAGGGCACTCCCTCAGATTTCTCCTCAGCTTTCTTCTCAATTTCTTATTTCAACTCTTCTTTATGCTCCCCATTTCCACTATCATCTTCCTTTCAATCTGGGGCGGCCTCAACTCTTGGTTCAGGTTCGACCAGAGACTTACCACTACCCAGTGTGATCGCCTTGCAATGCTCCTTAGGGTTTACCTCTGTATTACTCGGAAACTTACCCTTATGCATGGTGTTCAATGTGGTGGCAATCTGGCCTACCTGCACGAAAGTTCTTCAAGGCCTTTTTCTGACTATCCACCTTATTTTCTAGAGCTACCATTCTATTTCGAGACTCCGTAATAAAAGTTTCCAGCATCTCCTTAAGAGTTGGATCATCAGACTGCTATTGGGAAGAAGATGATGCAAATCCAGGGAGTCCATTTTTCGTGTTAGCATATGAAAAATTTTCATGGTTGCGCAAACCTGGGTGGTAATGAGTCGGCAATTGAGACTGTGGAGAGTGAAACTGGTTTTGCATGGGGGCTCGTTGTTGATACCCAAAATTTTTGTTGATGTAATGGACTTGCTCCATCTCTTGCCCATGGTTCATTGGATAAGCATTGCACGTCGCCAAAGAAGCTATGGATTGATTGTTACCTGGCATTGCAAGATTATTCAAAGCATTAGTTAGCGAAGTCATTTGAGCCTTAAGGGAACTTAACTCATCAAGCTCGTATTTCCCCACAGTCTTCTTCGTAGTCCTCTCTGATTGCCAATTATAGCTCGTGGTGGCCATATCCTCTAGGAATGCTTGAGCAACTCTTGAGGTCTTGGAGAAAATCGATCCTCCAACTACTGCATCCACTATCGACTTGTTAGTACTCGATAAACCATTATAAAAGGATTGGGCCTTAAGCCAATCAGAATATCCATGTTGAGGACGTCTCCAAGGAAACTCCTTGAATCTCTCCCAAGACTCATACAACTACTCATCATCAGTTTGTTTGAAGTTGCTGATTTCATTCCATAATCGCTAGGTTTTCACTGGTGGGAAGAATTTATTCAGGAAGCCATGGGCAAGCTCATCCCACGTCGAGATACTATCTGCCGGTAAGGTCTCTAACTAGTCTTTAGCCTTGTTCTGCAAAGAAAAAGGAAATAGGCGTAAGCGAATAGAATCATTAGGTACCCCGTTCAATTTAACAATACTGCAGATCTCGAGGAATGAACTAATGTGCTTATGTGGGTCATCTGCAAGGGAGCCTTGAAAGCACAATCCCGAGCCATCTGGATCAATCTTGACTTTAGTTCAAAGTTGGCAGCATTGATCGGTGTGTGCATGATCCCTGGCTGACCATTCGGGACCGTATGTTGGAAATAATCCCTGATAGTCTGAGGGTCTCCTTCCTATTCTGCCATTTGCTCAAGTACTTCTCTTTGCTATCTTCGATTCCTCCTATAAGTTCGTTCAATCTCTGGATCAAAAGGAGCAGGGTCAGTGCCTCGAGTACGTGGCATACACCAAAAATAACAAAAAAAATAAGAAAATGAACACAAAATTACGTACGAATACACCCTAAATTAAGATCTACTCGAATGCCTCAATAATAATAAAAAATTAAAAATACGTCGATTCCCCAGCAACGACGCCAAAAACTTGATTAAGCCCAACAAAGCGTCACCGCAAGTGTACAGGTCAATCATAGTAATAACGACCTAAAAGACCGAGTATCATCCACAGGGAATCGTGATGTTTAATTTTCCTAATTATTGAATAATTCTTTTCAATTTTATTTAGGGAACTCAAAATCATGCAACAACGACAGTTAGAAAGCAATAAACAAAACTTCTAATGGGTGAATAAAAACGATGGAAAAGTAGTTTTAGGGTGTTGATGTTTTTTATCGACCCAATTAAACCGTAAATTAATTAATCGAATGCATATTATATATCTTTTTACCTAAGTCTAGAATTTCATAAATTTTGGTTTCCTCTCTCGAGCTCAACCACCCTCAGTTAATTAGTCTAATTCAATTTATTGCAATTAAACTAACAATTGGATACAAATTATTCGTCAACAACCTCACGAACCCTCCTATCACTCTCATGCATACAAGAATTTGTGTTCAAAACCCACGGCCTAATTTATCACCCTCTCCCTCAAGCAAGATAATAAATGCTACTACTTGACAATCAATGACCACTTAATTGAAAGAATATTAATGCTAGAATTTGAAAGGCAATGCAGAAAATTCAATGCATTCAATAAATAATGAACGAATTTAATGGGTCTTTAAAAATCCCAACACCATAAAACTCAAGTAATCTAGCTTCTATACATCATAATGCAGTCTAGAAAAATCCAGAAAGAACCCACAAAACAGACAAGAAGTTGGAAATTAAAGGGAAGACAGAACTCCTGGATGAATTCCACGCCGTTTTTGTCGTGGGCATGCTTCTTGAGGTGAGAAAACTCGATATCGAGCACTCCACGGCCTCCCAAACCGTCTAGAACAGTAAGCCCTTCAATTTCTGTCCCAAATCATCGAAAATCGCACCCAAAAGACGTTCCTCCAGCCCTAATCGCGAAAAAATACTTTTATACTGATTTGCCGACAGCGTCGAGCGGTAGTCCTAAGTCACTTAAGTAAAACGCGTGTTTTGGTTGAGCGGGAAAAAAATCAATAGCATATCGACGCTGTCCTTGTACGGCAGGACATGGTGCGCTCGCGTGCGCATTGAACATGTGAGCCACGCTCTCCTGGGTGGTCAGAAGCATGCGAGGGGAGGCGCGCCTGGGCAGCGTCGAGCAGGCGTGGCGTACGGGCGCGTGCGGTGGGCGAGGCGTGCCGCAGTGGCTTCTCCATTCGACAGCGTCGAGACGCTGTTGAGTAGCGTCGAGACGCGGATCACTTCCAGATCCAGAATTTCCATATTTTGGTTGTGAGACGCCCAATGATAGCATCTCAATGTTGGCTCTCGGGTTTGCACTCTTTTGGGCCTCATTTCTTCGTTACTTAGCCGATTTAGCTCATTTTAGGCCTGTTTCTCAACCCGACTTGACCCAGATCTTTATTTTGCCTCAAATTACTCGGTTCCTACAAAGCCAACAATAATTGCATCAAAGTACACTTAAAATTCCACAAAACCTCTATAATTTAGGCACTAAAATAACACTTTTTAGAGTGCTATCATCCATGACAGCTACCATGTTCTTTTCGTTGTTGTTTACGTACAAGGTCCCTAACTTGCTCCGCTTAGCAACCACCATGGCTCCGTCGGTGCCCTTCCAGTTTCGTTGGCTAAAAATGTTCTCACAGCCTTCGTTATCCAGCTGCCCCACAAAAATTAAGTTTTTTCCAATGTTCTGGATGTGAAATACCTTGCAAATCTTCTAGATTAAACTATTCTTCATTTTTAAATTTACATCGCTGATCCCAATAACGTCTGGGGGCTCTCTATCAGCCAGATAAATCTTTCTATGATTTCCTATAACATAGTTTACAAGGATGTCCTACTGCCCCGTTGTGTGAAAAGATGTTCCTGAATCAATTACCCAATTATCATGGACACTCTCAACTGCTAACACTAGTGCATCATGTAGCTACAACGTTTGCTCTAGCTCCATTCCCCTCATTATGCTTTGGAACCTTGCAGTTCCTCCTCAGGTGACCAATCTTTCTGTAGTTCCAACACTCAAATCTGCTGTTCTTGCACATAGCCCTATTGTTCTCTGACTTTTCTTGATTCTCTTGGTTTCTATTATTGCCTCTCTCTCTTTCCACTGATAAGCGCCAAAGATATTGGATTTACAAAGCTAGAAGTCCTTCTAGGATCCTTGTAAACATACACAAATAAGGCTAACTTAACGAATTGATTCCAACCAAGAGCTTAGTTAGAAGATGAATATCTCTTAGATCAAACTTAGAACCTATGATGGTCACTCTTAGATTACAAGACGACTCACTCCAGAATTAGCTTGATCAAGACTAATCTAATGAATCAATTTAATCATCAAACCTAAAGCAAGATTTTGAATAAGACAACATCAAAGGGGTTGAAGAAACACAAGTTTTATATATCACTAATATGAGTTTTCAAGAGGATTACAAGCCTTTATATAGGCCAAATGGATGTCCAAAGGACCAAGAACCCAAGAGTTTTTTGAAAAAACAGTTAAATGAAAATTGGAGAAAATAAGACTTTAGGAAATGAAAATTCAATTGCACAACATTTGAGAAGCTTAAATGCAGAACAGAAAACGTAGAATTGCTTGAAATTGTCTTAAATAATTTCTGTAGGACCCGCTTGACTTGATGAACATGTTTTTCAAGCTTTGACTTCACAAACTCTTAAGAGGTGCAATCTGGAAAGGCATCTTTTCACAATTTCTGGACACTTTTTTTTGTCGCACGTGCCATCTTTCAAACTACATGACTTTTCCCATGCTATCTTTACTCCATTTTCATCTCGAATTCTTGTAGTAACATTATAAATAAATTTGGGCTAAAAAATCTTTGTCTCTTGTGCATTAACTAGCCTCTGAAGATGTAATGTGAAAGCCTCTTGAATCTTCTTTGCCTTGCTTCTTGTAATAGCTCCTTCGGGTACATGCAAAGGATCATTGGTGTGATTCACATCATCCCCCCTTTCTTCAAAAGGATTTTTCCTCAAATCAAGGTCTTTAGTTTCTACATCAAAAGGAGTTAAATCGACCACATTAAAAGTAGAACTTACATTATACTCACCTCGGAGATCTAGTTTGTAAGCACTGTCATTGATTCATCCAAGCACTAGAAATGGACCATCTCCCCGTGGTTGAGGTTTAGACTTCCTCTGATCTGAAAACCTTTCCTTTCGTAGATGAACCGAAACCCAATCAATGAGTTCAAAAATCATTTGCTTTCTCTCTTGGTTCTTGCATGTGACTAGCTTTAGATTCTTCTTTTGAATTCTTTCTTTAATTTCTTTGTGCAAAGTTTTGATGTATTCTGCCTTAGAAACAACTGCATCACTTGTAAACATATTAGGCGGCAAAGGTGATAAATTTAGAGGAGTTAAGGGATTAAAGCCATACACAACCTCAAAACGTGAACAATGAGTGGTGCTATGTATCGCTCTATTGTATGCAAGGTTCCCAAAGTTCTATTAACCACCTCGGTTTGCCCATCGGTTGGGGGGTGACAAGCTGTAAAAAAAAAAGCTTGGTTCCCAATTTTCCCCACAAGACTTTCCAAAAATGACTTAAAATTGTAACATCTTTGTCACTAACAATGGTTTTGGGAATGTCATGCAATCTAACCACTTTCTTAAAGAATAGATTAGCTATGTTAGTAGCATCATTTGTTTTGTTACAGGGAATGAAATGTGCCATCTTACTAAACTGATCAACTACCACAAAAATGCTATCATGATGTCTTCTAGTCTTTGGTAATCCTAGAACAAAATTCATGCTAATATCAACCCATGGTTCACTAGAAAAATCTAAAAGTGTGTAAATACCATGTGGTTGTGTCTTAGACTTAGCCTTCGTATATTTGAAACATTGTTTCCACACTTTGTTCACATCCTTCCTCATTTTCAAGCAATAAAAGTGTTCACACAACATGCTATATGTTTTAAATTCTCCAAAATATCCTATAAGTCCTCCCCCATGGGCCTCCTTTACAAGTAACTCTTGTATGGAACACGTAGGAATACAAAGCTTTCCCTTCCTAAAAAGCAAACCATCAAACACAATGTAATCAACATTTTTTCCTCCTAAACATTGCATATACACATCATAAAATTCAGATTTCTCAACGTTGTACAACTGAATCAAGTGTTTAAAACCAAGAATTTTTGCACTAAGTGTTGAAGAATAATGCATACCTTCTTGATAATACATCAGCCACCACATGTTCCTTACCTTTCTTGTAATGAATGACATAAGGAAATATCTCAATGAATTCAATCCACTTAGCATGTCTCCTATTTAACTTTGTTTGACTTTTGAGGTGCTTCAAGCTTTCATGATCCGAGTGGATAACAAACTCTCTTGGCCACAAGTAATGTTGCCAAACTTGCAAAGCCCTTACAAGTGCATGTAGTTCCTTGTCATAAGTTGGGTAGTTAAGTTGTGCTCCATTTAGCTTCTCACTAAAGAACATAATTGGCCTATTTTCTTGCATCAAAACAGCTTCTATCCCTATCCCACTTGGATCACATTCAATCTCAAAGATTTATCAAAGTTAGGTAAAGCAAGACAAGGTGCATTGGTCAATTTATCTTTCAATTCATTAAATGCATTTTCTTATTTTTTCTTCCATTCAAATTTCACATGCTTTTTAACAAGTTCATTTAATGATGAGGCTATTCTACTGAAATCTTTAATAAATCTCCTATAAAAACTAGCAAAACCATGAAAGGATCTTACCTCGGTTGCATTGGTGGGTGTTGCCCACTGTCGAATAGCCTTTACCTTTTCTTCATCAACTTTCACCCCATCCTTTCCAACAATGAACCCTAGAAAGTTGACTTGGTCTAGACAAAAACTACACTTTTTGAAGTTGACAAAGCTTCTCTTCTCTAAGTTTAAGTAAAATTTTCTTGACATGCAAAATATGATCATTCAAGCTTTTTGAGTAAATAAGAATATCATCAAAGTATACAACAATAAATTTCCCAATGTAATCTCTCAAAACATGATTCTTTGGTCTCATGAAAGTACTTGGTGCATTAGTAAGACCAAATAGTATAACAAGCCACTCATAAAGCCCAAACTTTGTTTTGAAAGTCGTTTTCCACTCATCTCTCACATATATTCGAATTTGATGATAACCACTTTTAAGATCAATTTTTGAAAACAAATTTGCACCATGTAGTTCATCTAACATGTCATCCAATCTAGGAATAGGATGTCGATACTTTATTGATGGCTCGACAAACAACACACATCCTCCATTTTCCATCCTTCTTGGGTACCAAAATCACCGTAATGAGCAAGGACTTATGCTTTCTCTAACATAACCTTTATCCATGAGTTCTTCCATTTCCTTTTGAATCTCCTTAGTCTTGGTTGGGTTGGTCCTATGGGCAGCCATATTTGGGAGGGTTGCTCTGGGTATGAAGTCAATTTGATGTTCAATCCCTCTTAGACGAGGCAATCCAGTATGTGCATCCTCATGTGGAAACATGTCATTAAATTCCTGCAAAAGAGACTTATAAGCACTTGGCAAAGCATCATAAAAATTTAGTTCAGTTGCTAAACATATTCCTTTGCACATAAGCACAAAGTTAAGTGCTTGAGTTAACAATACATTCCTCACTTCCTGCTTTCTTATAACCAAACTCACACTCTTTCTTTCTTCCTCAAAGTCATTTTTTTCTTTCTTGGTTTTCACTAACCTTTTGCCCCTCACTTGTCTCTTTCTCTTTACTCTTCTCTCTGTTTTTAAAAACTTACTTTCTTCTCACCTATCTTGTTCTTCAATTTCTTTTCTTTTCTTTTCTAATTTAAAATGATCACATTGTATGTCATATGGTGACAATAGAAGTAAAGTAAATGTCTTGCCGTTCATAGTAAAAGTATACTTGTTTAACAGTCCATCAAATGTGACCTTTCTATCATATTGCCAAGGTCGGCCCAACAACATATCACGCGCATGCATAGGTACAACATCACAAAGAACTTCATCTTTATATCTTCCCAAAGTAAAAGGAATAAGAGCTTTAGAGTTTACCTTAAGCTCTCCTTTGTTCGTCAACCATTGAAGTTTCTATGGTTTCGGATGTGGACGGGTAGTAAGTTGAAGTCTTTTTACAAGAAAACTACTTACCACATTTGTACAACTTCCACTATCAATCTTCAAGCTACATGGGTTGCCTTCAATTAAATATCTTGTGTGAAACAAGTTTTCTCTTTGATCTTCAACTTTCTCTTCCTTGATTTGCACATTAACTGCCTTTTTTATTATCAAAGATTTAGAGTTACCTTCTTCAATATACCCGTCATAATGTGCTTCAGATTCTTCCTCGAGTTGTGCATCATGTTCCTCACATTCATTATCCGAATCAATTATGCCATTTTTTATTACAATGAATTTTTTATTGACACACTCTTGCTCACGTGTCCAAACCCCTTGCACTTCTAACATTGAATAGAACTAAACTTCTCCCTTACCTCCTTTGAAGTTTCATTCTTTTTACTATTGAAACTCTCAGCCTCCACTCTTTTGGCAACCCTAAACTTCCCTTTTGGTTGCATTGGTTCATTTTTATTCACAAAACCATCCTTCTTCCAAGCATGAGAATTTGGATAAGTGTTAATTTTAGACGTGTACCTCTTTGAATGCTCCTTTTCTTCCCTCAATTGATCTTCAATTTTGACAACATAATGATACATATCTTCCAAGCAAAGTGGTGGATTTCTATCAACAGGATGGCAATTTCTTGATTTAAACCTCCAAGAAATCTAGACATGGTGTCTTCTTCTTCTTCTCAATTTTTTTTATCTTTCCAATAAGAATTTCATCTCTTGATAACATTCAGCAGCACATATTGTTCCCTGCCTCAAAGCTTGCAATTTAGTTTTCAAATCTCTTTCATAATATTTCGGAACATACCTTTTTCTCATGGATTTTTAAGTTCTTCCCAAGTTTCTATTGGGTCCTCTTCCTTTCTTCTTCGCTCGAATTTGAGATGTTGATACCATTCACCAACATAATTGGTAAATTTAGCAATGGTAAGTCTCATCTTTTTATTCTCACTATATGTATTGCAATCAAACACATGTTCTATCTTCCTTTCTCATTGCAAGTATGCTTTAGAGTCTGCGGTTCCACTAAAGGGTGGAATTTTGAGTTTAACTCCACCATCTCTATCTTCATTCACTCTTTCAACTCTTCTAGGTTGCACAACATTTGCAAAGTTATTTCTTTCTGTTCCTTTCACGTTTCCTCTTCCTCCAACTTGTCTTTCTTGTACAGCAAGGTTGAACACACCTTCATCTTGTTGTGATACTAGTTTTTCTCTTTGTTGTTGTGCCCTCCTTTCTTGTCTATCTTCCATCATCATTTTCATCATATCTTGAATTGCTTGAAGAATCGCCATAGTAGGATCTGCTATTTGTGGTTTTTCGTCTCCTTCATGTGTCATGTTGTAATTTGTAACAAGGACCTTTCCACACTTCTCACTAAATTTCACTCAAGGACACTCGTGTTTATCACTCAAAGGGTAGGCTTTTGGTACTAGGTCAAAGATGTAAGGATTGACTTAAATTTTGGAGCAATCTTACTTAAAGCTTTATATAACCAATTCAAATGATTAACTTCCACAAACTAAGACTAGAATAACTCAACCTTAGGTCAACAACTCAAAAATTTTAACGAAACACAATCTAATGACAAGAACTTTTTGTCTATCTTGGATCTTCAAATTTTTTTTTGCTAATGATTTTTCTTCTTTCTTTCTTTCTTTCTTTCTTTAAGCTACTGATTTCTTTTTGCTACTATTTTTTTTTAATGATCCAAGAGAAAAAGTCGAGAATTTCAAGACAATTTTGTAGAATGTCTTGTATCACACGTTGTAGGCAAATGCTTTCAAACAAAAAAAAAAAATTGAAACAAAGTAAAGATATTTAACTTCTAGAGTCGGACAAAGGATGTTGACCACATGCTCTAATACCAAATGATAATCCCCAAAAATGCTGGATTTACAAAGCTAGAGGTCCTTCTAGGATCCTTGTAAACCTTACACAAAGAAGGCTGACTTAACAAATTGATTCCAACCAAGAGCTTAGTTAGATGATGAACAACTCTTAGATCAAACTTAGAATCTATGATGGTCACTCTTAGATTCCAAGACGACTCACTCCAGAATTAGCTTGATCGAGACTAATTCAATGAATAATCATCAAACCTAAAGCAAAATTTGAATAAGACAACACCAAAGGAGTTGAAGGAGCACAAGTTTTATAAATCACTAATATGAGTTTTCAACAGGATTATAATCCTTTTTATAGGCAAAATAGACGTCCAAAGGACCAAAAACCCAAAAGTCTTTGAAAATATAATTGAATGAAAATTGGAGAAAATAAGACTTAAGGAATGAAAATTCAATCGCACAACATTTGCGAAGCTTAAATGCAGAACAGAAAATGTAGAGTTGCTTGAAATTTTCTTAAATATTTTCTGTAGGACCCACTTGACTTAATGAGCTCATTTGATAGGTTTTGACTTCACAAACTGCTAAGAGGTGCAATCTGGAAAGGCATCTTTTCACAATTTCTGCACATTTTTTTTGTCCCAAATGCCATCTTTCAAACTACACGACTTTTTCCGTACCATCGTTACTCCATTCTCAGCTTGACTTGTTGTAGTAACATTATAAATAAATTTGGGCTAAAAAATCTTTGTCACTTCTTGTACATTAGCTAGCCTTTGAAGATGTAATGTGAAAGCCTCTTGAATCTTTTTGCTTTGCTTCTTGTAATAGCTCATTCGGGTACATCCAATGATCAGGTACATGCAATGGATCATTGGTGTGATTCACATCATCCACGTTCAACACTGTTCTTGAGGTGGAGACAAAATTTGAATCCTTCTGGTGAATCTCCTCTACTAGGGTCGCATTTCGTACTTGAGAAAATGTAAACTTGCGTTTCCACAAGAATTTAAAATTGAAGTGTTCATTGTTTTCCAGCTGTCATCAAAGACTTTAACAATAATATAGCATATACTTCGTCCTTAAACTCTAAATCTACAACAGCTAGTTTGTTCATCAAAAGATCAAACTCATTCAAGTGAGTCGTTATTGACACTCCTTCCGTCATCTTCATGTTGAAGAACTTCCTTACTAAATACACTTTGTTGTTTACCGAGGGCTTCTCGTACATGTTGGACAAAGCCGTCATCATGCCTTAAGTAGTGGTTTCCTTCGCTACACTACTCTGAATATTCTTACTCAGAGTCAATTGAACAGTCCTCAAAACTTTCCTATCAACTTCTTACATTCTAATTCTCTCATACCTTCTGCCCTTTCATCTAGAGGCATGTCCAAATCTTTGGAATGTAAATAATCCAAAGTTTGGAGTTTCCCCAAACTGCCACTAGTTTTTCTTCTCCTCCTAACATTGTTCCTAATTAGCTGGGCTCTGATACCACTTGTAAGGACAGTGGGCCCTCCATATCTCAATTATCAGAGAATGTCAAACACTCCCAAACTTAAAAATTACATTGTCCTTAATG
>JAOANK020526539.1:0-12548 GCA_026257165.2 Telfairia occidentalis
AATATTGTTGATTCCTTACATGGTTTTCTGATTGGATATATGAATATTTTGAAGTTTGTTATTGTAAAATACATGTGATGGAGGGTGGATTGGTGTGTTTACATTGGTCGAATTGTGTGTTTGAAGTGTATTCTTGTGAGTTGTGTTTTTTTAATTGTGTTATTGGAGATGAAATGGTGCTTTTGATAGTGGATTATGGGGTGCTTGAAGTTCTGTTGGATGTAGATTGATAGTGTTATTGGAGATGGAATAGTGCTTGTTTTAGTTCATTGATTTTTGAAATTGGAGTGGATTGGTATGTGATAAATTGTGTTATTGGAAGTGGTTATTGTAAAATACATGTGCTGGAGGGTGGATTGGTGTGTTTATATTAGTTGAATTGTGTGTCTGAAGTGTATTGTTGTGAGTTGTCCTTTTTTTTTAGTTGTGTTAGTGAAGATGGAATGGTGCTTCTAATGAATAGTTTATTGATGTTTGAAGTGGATTGGTGTGTGAATTATTAGAGGCGATTGTTGTAAAATACATGTGTTGGAGGGATTGGTGTGTTGAGTTTGGTTAAATTGTGTGTTTGAAGTGTATTGTTATGAGTTGTTTTTTTTTTTAAGTCTTAATTATTGGAGATGGATGTGCTTGTGATAGTTAATTGATGTTTGAGAGTGAATTGATGTGTTGTTAAAGGTGATTGTTGTTGTAAAATACATGTGTTGGATGTAGAATTGGTAGTGTGTGTGACTATGGTCGTTGAATTTAGAGGTTTAATTGTAGTTCAATTCGGATTTTACTGTCAATAATTTTTATACAGATTTCTATTATAAATTTGGATTGTACAGGCAATATTAATAAATGGTAATTTTTTTTTTATTTTACTTGACAAATGGTAACAACTAAAAGCCGTCATTGTAGCCAACTATCATCACAATCAATTTGAGCTTCAATGACAGTTCTAAATAGTCATTGCTTGAATAAACAATGTCAGTTTTGAACTGTAATTATAGCTAGCCACCATCATATCACCTACAATGATAACAGTTTAGAACCGTCATGGTTCATAACCGTCATCGTATAGTACAATGTCAGTTGTGTACGATGACAGTTTACAACTGTCATCAATCCTTAACCGTTATAAAACCGTCATCGTACATGTATGATGACAGCTAATAACTGACATTTAAGTTGAAATTTGTTGTAGTGATTTAATGAAGTCCAGTTGTATTTAAGGAACTCAAGTTGAATTAAATGAACTGAAGTGCATCTCAAGCTTCATTTTATGCAAGTCGACCATCATTTAACAAAACTACTTCAAACTACTTCAAACAACTTTAAGTAAAGCTTTATTTACTCTTTGGAGGTTAAAAAGACTTGGAAAACAAACCAAGACATCAATTCTCAGTTTCAAATGCCTTTTTATTGTACTTTCAGTTTTAAACATTTTATTCAACACTTTTAGGTTACTTGTTAGCTAGTGGTTGTTATGACATTGATGTAATAAGGAGTTACAACTTTTTAAATGTTCATAGGTTACTTTAGGCTTGTTTTGGAGGCTATATATAGCCAAGCTTGTTTCCTTGCAAAATCCAGAATTTTATGAACGAATGAAATATACATTTCTTAAGCCTAGAGCTTGTTTTTCCTTTGCAATTCTTGAGTTTTAGATTTGCATGCTAGAATTATTCAAGTAGTCTTGATCAAGCTATCTTGTGGAGTGGTTCAAATCTTAAGTATATGAACAAGTCTTCTCTACTCTTGATATAAATCATCAAGGTAAACCTGTTCTATCTTCTTACTTAGGATGAAATCATCTTGGCTTAGGGGCTTTAGCATTTGAGATCTAGAGGTTTGCATAACCATAAGGATTTTTAGACACATTTGGCTAGGGTTTCCTTATTATTGCTCCATCTTTAGTTTCCAGCTCGATGGCCCAGTAAGAAAATACTTCTTTGATTACTAATGGCCTAACCGTCAAGATTTAAGCTTTCCTAGAAATAAGCGCAATCGTGAGTAAAACATTAAAACTTTTTGACCAGGAAGGAAGGATCTGTGAAGTATGCACTGGTCATGCCATTTCGTGGTCCGCTCCTTATAAAGCTTAGCATTCTCATATGCCCGACTACTAAACTCCTCAAACTCATTCTCCTGCAACAATCTATTCTCACCTGCCTTCTAGAGATCCAAATTCAGCTTCTCGATGGCCTAATAAGCTCGGTGCTTAAGCCCCACTGGCAGGTGACATGCCTTCCCAAACACCAAATTGTATGGTGAAGTGTTAATTGGTATTTTGAAGGCAGTATTATATGCCAAAAGATCATCATCCAGCTTTAGGGACCCGTTCTTCCTGATTGTTCTCACAATCTTCTTCAGAATTTGCTTGATTTCTCTGTTAGATATTTTAGCAAGTCCATTAGTTTGGCGATGATATGCTAAAGACAGTCTATGCCTAGCCCCATATTTACTTAACAGAAAGTCAAACATTTTGTTACAAAAGTGCGACCCTTCATTACTAATTATTGCCCGTGGTGTGCCAAAACATGTGAAAATATTTTTATTCAAAAATTTCAAAACCACAGGTGCATAGTTCTTCCTACTGGCCACTGCCTTTACCAGTTTAGACACGTAGTCTACAACAAGTATATAGACATGACCATCAGAAGGAGGAGGAAAAGGTCCCATAAGATCTGAATCCCATACATCAAACAACTTAACCTCTAAAATAGGATTTGTAGGGATCTCATGGAGTCTAGAAATGCTACCTATTCTTTGGCAATGATCGCACAATTTCACAAAACTATAACAGTCCTTAAAAACTGAGGCCTAATAAAAACCACACTGCAATACCTTAGCTACTGTATGAGACGGGCCAAAGTGGCCTCCACATGGTGAGGAGTGACACTAGGATATGATTTGTGCACTCTCCTCAATGGGCATACATCGCCTAATTACATGGTCAACACATATTTTGAATAAAAGTGGGTCTTCCCATAGATAGAAAGGTACATCATGTAGGAATCCCTTTCTCTATTGGGTGCTAAGATCGGGTGGTAGCAATCCTAGAGCAGGATAGTTCACATCATTAGCAAACCAAGGAATGCTAGTACTTACCTGATACAACCTCTCATCAGGGAAATCCTCGATTATAAGTAGATTTTGCTGCATGTTTCCATCTTCTATCCTTGATAGGTGGTCAGATACCATATTCTCACAATCCTTTCAATCTTTAATCTCAAAATCAAATTCCTGCAAAAGAAGCACCCATCTAATCAATCTCGATTTTGCATCCTTCTTATTGAACAAAAATTTTAAAGCATCATGATCGGTGTGAACAATGACTTTCGATCCGAACATATAGGGCCTAAAATTATCAAAAATCAAAAGTAAATACAACAGCTACAATCTCTTTTCAGTAGTAGTATAATTCTGCTGAGCACTATCCAGAGTTCTACTAGCTTAATATATGGCTCTAAACAGCTTATCACGTCTTTGTCTTAAAACAACACCCAAAGAAAAATCACTAACGTCACACATCATTTCAAATGGCTCATTCCAATTTGGTAGAACAATTATAGGAGTATATATCAATATTTCCTTCAGAGTATGAAAAGCAGTTATACATGCATCATCAAACAAAAAATACAAAATCTTTCTCTAATAAATTACAAAGGGGTTTCATGATTTTTAAAAATCCTTTATAAAACGATGATAGAACCTCGCATGCCCCTAAAAGCTTTTAACTCCCTTCACATTCCTAGGGGGTGGTAACTGTTCCATCACAGATATCTTTGCTCGATCGAATTCCAAAAGCTCTCGCTGATACTCTATGGCATAGGACAATTGCTTCCTTGACCATAAACTGGCATTTCTCCCAGTTTAAGACAAGGTTTATCTCATGACACTACTGTAAAACACGAGAGAGATTAGCTAAAAGAAATCTCAAAAGTTGAGCTAAATACTGAGAAGTCTTCCATGAAGACCTCCACTATGTCCTTGATAAAGTTGTGAAAGATCACTATCATGCAACGCTGAAAAGTCGCTAGTGCATTACATCATTTGAAGGGCATCCTTCTGAAGGCATGTGTCCCGTAGGGACACATAAATATGGTCTTCTTCTAGTCCTCCGGAGCGATGGTAATCTGATTATAGCTAGAAAAACCATCAAGGAAACAGTGATAGGGATATTCAGCGAGTCTATCAAGCATCTCATCGATAAAAGGAAGTGGAAAATGATTTTTCCTAGTAGCCTTATTCAACTTCCTATAATCAATACAAACACACCACCCTGTCACAATTCTAGTGGGGATACATTCATCATGCCCATTCTTAAGTATAATCATCCCCCCTTTCTTAGGCACTACTCGAAAAGGACTTACCCATGAACTATCAGAAATAGTGTAGCTAATACCTGCATTTAACAACTTAAGCACCTCAGCCTTAACTACGTCTTTCATGACAGGGTTCAACCTCGTCTAAGGCTCATCAGATGACCTATATGGATCCTCCATAAGAATTTTATGCGTGACTATGGAAGGACTTATATCCTTGATATCACTAATCGACCATCATATAGTAGACTTATGTGCATTGAAGACCTCTAACAATTTATCCTTCATTACCTTAGCCAAATCATCATAAATAAATACAGGGAAAATAGAGGATTCACTTAGATATGCATATCTAAGATAATCAGGCAATAACTTCATTTCAACAGCAAGAGGTTTCTCATACTCACATGCATGGATATGTTCTAAATGTAAATGCTCATGCTTGCCCTCAATAGGGGAATCAATCAACTCTTCAAAAGACTCATGCACATCATCAAGATCCAACATGTCCATATCATCACAATAAGTATTTAGTATGTTTTTCTCATCCAACTCAGCAAAAGATATCATCACATATCTCAGTTCAACAAAAATAGAATCCACAACATCTATCATACTACAAGCATGTACTTCGTCTGGGTATTGCATAGATCGATAAATACTGAAGATTACCTCTTCCTCGTCCACCCTTAAGGTAAGTTTACCTTGCTAAACATTGATAAGGGCCCTTCCCGTGGCTAAGAATGGTCGTCCCAGAATAATGGGCATCTCTTTGTCTTCTTCCACATCCCAAAGAATGAAATATGCAGGGAAAATAAGCTTGTCAACTTTTACCAGCACATCTTCTAAAATAGCTTTAGGAATGGTGAGAGAACTATTTGCGAGCTATAGAGAGATGGTGACGGGTGTATTGCACCCAAGTTCAATTTCCTAAAAATAAATAGAGGCATAAGGTTAATCGAAGCACCTAAATCCGATAATGCACGTGCAACATAAATGCTACCAATAGTACAAGGGAGAGTAAAATTCTCTAGGTCCTTACGTTTCTCGGGTAACTTCCTCTAGATGATTATACTGCACTCCTCTGACAAACTGACCTTCTCTAATTGCCCAAAAGTTTACTTCTTCGATAGAAAATCCTTCATGAATTTGACATAGCCTTGCATTTTTTCAAATGCGCAAAAAGGGATGTTAATATGAAACTTCTTAAATATATCCAAGAACTTAGTAAATTGGGAATCATCCTTTTTTTTTTCTTGAGATCCCTGAGGGTAGGGAATATGATTAGGAATAACAAAGATTGGATTAGAACACTTCCATAAACCGGTGGGCACTCCCTCAGATTTTTCTTGAACTTTCTTTTCTACTTCTTCTTTTGTTTCCTTTTAAGCCTCTCATTTTCATTCTCATCCTCCTTTATAGTTCGGGTGGCCTCAACTCTCTATTCTTGTTCAGCCAATGACTTACCACTTTGTAATGTGATCACCTTACAATGCTCCTTAGAGTTCACCTCCGTCGAAAACTTACCCTTCTACATCATATTGATCGCACCCAACAAAGTGTCACCGCAAGTGTATGGGTCAATCATAGTAATACAGCCTAGAAGACCGAGTATCGTCCTCTGGGAATCGTGATATTTAATTTTTTTAATCATCGATTAATCCTTTTGATTTTATCTAGGGATCCCAAGGTCATGCAACAGTGCTAAAGTGCAAGAAAAAAATAAAGAAAGCTCTCTAACGGTGAAATAAAATCAAGGGAAAAACAGTTTTAGGGTGTTGGTGTTTTTATTGACCCAATTAAACAGTCAATTAATTACCATAATGGATTTTATTTACTTTTTTGCCTAAGTCTAGAATTTCATTAGTTTGGGCTTCCTCTCTCGATCTCAACCACCCTCAATTAACTATCCTAATTCAATTTCTTGCAATTAGACTAACAATAGGAAAAATAAACTATTCATCGACGATCTCACGTCTTCCTCTATCACTCTTGTGCATAAAAGAATCTGTGTTCAAATTCTAAGGCCATATTTATCACCCTCTCTCTTGAGCAAGACAATAAATGCTAGTACTCAACAATTAATGGCCACCTAATATCAAGTTAATAAAGCTGGAAAATGAAAGACAAGCAGAAAATTAATGCATTCAAATAATAAATCAACACATTTAACGGGTCTTTAAAATCCCAACACACTAAAACTCAACTAAACAAGTTGCTATACATTATGAATTTAGCCCAAAAAATTCAACAAAAAATTAAGGAAACTAAAATGAAAAGGACGAGAAGACTCTCGGGTGAAATCCACATTGTTTCCAACGTAGGCACGCTTCCCAAGGTGAGAAAATGCAATCTCGAGCACCCAGGGACACCCCTGACCTTCTAGAACAGTGACCCTTGAAGAATTCCGTCGAAAACCCTTGAAGATCACACAAATATTCTATCTCTTTTGCCCTTATCGCAAAACGATATTTATATATTGTACTGTCGACAGCGTCTCGATGCTCACCCATGGTCACTTACTCAGAACGAGCATTTTGGGCCCGTAGTCAAATTTTGGCAGCGTTGAGACGCTAGGGATAGCATCTCAACACTGCACGTGCGCAGGCAAGCGTATGTGTGGCGGTGGCTCGCGCGCGGGGTGCATGGCTTGCTCGATAGCGTCGAGATGTTGTTCATCTCCAGACCGCATTTTTTGCAGAAATGGGTGTTGAGACGCCCAGTGACGGCGTCTCAACGCTGCTTCTCAGGTTTGCACTCATTTGGGTCCCGTTTGTTCGTTTCTTGGCCGTTTTAGCTCATCTTGGGCCCATTTTTCACCTCGAACTGGCCCCGATCTTTATTTTCGCCTCTTAATACTTGGTTCCTACAAATTCAACAACAAGTGCATCAAAGTACACATGAAATCACACAAAATCTCTATAATTTAGGCACTAAAATAACACGTTTTAAAGTGCTATCAACTACCCCAAACTTAGGGTTTTGCTAGTCCCGAGCAAAATTAAAACCAGACAAATAATAGAACTTCAATGCTTGCATGATTAAGACTCATAAGTCAATGCTTAATGGCACATAATGCGCACAATGAGAGAGATGTTCTAGAACATTTTATCAACAAGAAAATCGAAGGCCAAATCTTATCGGTCCTTGTGTGTGCGTGTGCAAGTCCATCTTATTCGAGTCCCTACAAGTCCGAGGTGCTTTTAATGAAGTTCTTCCAAAGATGCTCCCACTCTGAAACTAAGTTAATCTCAAATGAGTAATTCTAATTTAAGTTAGTTTTTCTTTCTTTTTCTTACTTTTTTTTTCTTTTTCTTCTTTTTTCCTACTACTAGAAGGAAAGGTTGTATCACCTTCGTTATGGCTTACCCTTACTTTCTAGGCACTGAGCATCCAACTACAAGCAATACAACAAACCTTTCTTATTTGCTGAAAGAAGAGCCTAATCAAGACGTGCTACATTCATTCTGGAAGCGGGGAGTATCTAACTATGAGCAGCCGTTCTATCCTAGGACAACACTCACTGTCCTTCAGAGCTTTTAGGCACAACAGGAAAGACCGTGTGACCTCTTTAGACTCTTCATTAAGCATAACACTTTTTATTTTCTATTTGTTTTTCAACAAAAGCACCTTAACTTAGAAGCTCACTCTCCAATAACCAGCCCATTTTAAAGCATCCCAAGTTCAACCTCATTAAAGGCACCCCAAACTTTCAGAACTCTAAACAGGGGACTACGTGCTCAGAAAAAAAGGAATTCAAAGAGGGATTTCAGACATAACTCACATCAGAAGTATGCCTACTAATCTCTCCATTTCAACCCACATACAAGTCATAGCAAAACACAGAAACTCATAGTCCTCATCATGCAAGAATCAAAAGTTCTACAATACAACAAACAGTCAGGCGAACAATCAATCACAACAACCAGTCAAAGCAAAAAAAATTGTCCACAATTTCAACCTCATCAGATCATCAGAAAGCATTCACGGTTTTTAGGAGTTCAGCACACAACAAAAACTAGCCTATTGGCACACAATACTTAGGACATCCCCCACCCCAAACTTAAAAACATGCATTGTCCTCAATGTATGAACAAAAAAAGACAAGGCAAGGAAAGCAATCAGTACCAGCCTAGCGATAAAAAGGTCCACTATGCGATAAGCTCGTGGACTGAGTACATCATGCTAATGCTCCTGAAAAAGAGAGAAATATATGCAAAATTTGGGCAAACAACAAACTAACAACACTAACTTAACAAAGTAGAAAACAAAAATACTTTGGTTTCCTCCCAAGAAGCGTTTGGTTTAACGTCTCTAGTTAGACCAATTCTCAGCTCAAGGGTACTCATTCAGAAAAATGTCCTCCAACTTTACTCCTCATGTCCATGATAGGGCTTCACCCGCTACCCATTCACTTTGAAGGTTGATCCATCCCTAGATTGTAGCTCGACGACCCCATAAGAAAATACTTCCTTGATTACGAAGGGGCCCAACCAAAGAGACTTAAGCTTCCCTAGAAATAAACGTAAATGTGAGTTAAACAATAAAAACTTTTGACCAGGAAGGAAGGACCTGTGAAGTATGTGCTGATCGTGCCATTTCGCAGTCTGCTCCTTATACAGCTTAGCATTCTCCTACGCTCGGCTCCTGAACTCCACAACCTCATTTAACTGCAACAATCTATGCTCACCTGCTTTCTGAATATTCAAATTCAGCTTCTTGATCGCCCAATAAGCTCGATGCTCCAGCTCCACTGACAGGTGACATGCCTACCAAACACAAGATTGTATGGTGAAGTGCCAATTGGTGTTTTGAAAGCGGTCTGATTTGCCCAAAGAGCATCGTCCAGCTTAAGGGACCAGTCCTTTCTGCTCGTTCTGACCATCTTCTCCAGAATCTGTTTGATCTCTCTATTAGATATTTCAGCAAGTCCATTAGTTTGGGGATGATATGTCAAAGACACTCTATTCCTAACCCCATACTTAGCTAACAGAGATTCAAACATCTTATTATAAAGTATGACCCCTCATCACTAATTAATGCCTGTGGTGTGCCGAAATGTGCGAAAATGTTTTTGTGCAAGAATTTTAAAACCACACGTGCATCATTCTTTATAGTGGCCATTGCCTCTACCTATTTGGACACATAGTCTATAGCAACTAAGATATAGACATGACCATCAAAAGAAGGAGGAAAATGTCCCATAAAATTTAAACCCTAAACATCAAACAACTCAACCTCTAAAATAGGATTAGTAGGCATCTCATGGAGTTTAGAAATGTTACTTGTACATTGGCACCGATCGCACAACTTCACAAAAGTATAACAGTCTTTAAAAAGTGAGGGGCAAAAGAAACCACACTGTAGTACCTTGGCAGCTGTACGGGACGGACCAAAATGGTCTCCACATGGCGCGGAGTGACACTGAGCTATGATTTGTGCACACTGCATAATGGGCACACGTCACCTGATAACATGGTCAGCACAAATTTTGATAAAAGCGGGTCATCCCAAAGATAGAAGCGTACCTCACGCAGAAATCATTTTCTCTGTTGGGTGCTTTGATTGGGTGGTAGCATTCCAGTAGCAAGGTAGTTCACATAATCAGCATACCAAGGAACACTAGTACTTACCTGATGCAACCTCTCATCAGGAAAATCCTCTATGTATGGCTCCATCCTCTATCCTGGAGAGGATGGAGCCATTGACCGAGGATTTTCCCGATGAGAGGTTGTATCAATAGGAAGACTTGTTGTATGGCTCCATCCTCGATCCTCAAGAGGTGGTCAGCTACCACATTCTCACAACCCTTTCGATCCTTAATCTCAAAATCAATTTCCTGCAAAAGAAGTAACCAATGAATCAATCTAGGTTTCATATTCTTCTTATTGAACAAAAATTTCAAAGCAACATGATCGGTGTGAACAATGACTTTTGATCCTAGCAAATAGAGCCTAAACTCATCAAAAGTGAAAACAACAGCTAACATCTCTTTTCCAGTTGTAGTGTAGTTCTATTGAGCACTATCAAGAGTTCTACTAGCATAGTGTATAGCCCTAAAGAGCTTTTAACGTCTCTATCCTAGAACAACACCTAATACAAAGTCACTTGCATCACACATCAATTCAAAGTCATTCCAATAAGGCAACACAATTATGGGAGCAGATATCAATTTTCCCTTCAGAACATGAAAAGCATTTAGACATGCATCATCAAATAAAAACATAGAATCTTTTTCTAGTAAATTGCATAGTGGTTTAGTAATTTTTGAAAAGTTCTTAATGAAGCGTCGATAAAACCCCACATGCCCCAAGAAACTTCGTACTCCTTTCACTTTCCCAGGAGGTGGCAACTGCTCGATCAATGTCCAAACCTCTCGCTGAAACCTTATGGTCGAGGATGATCCCTTCCTTGACCATAAACTGGCATTTCTCTCAGTTTAGGACAAGGTTGGTGTCCTGGCATCACTGCAAAACACGAGAGAGGTTAGCTAAGCCAATTTCAAAAGTAGAGCCAAATACCGAGAAGTCATCCATGAAGACCTCCATGATGTTCTCGATAAAGTCATGGAAGATCACCATCATGCACTGCTGAAAAGTTGCACTGCTGAAAAGTCACCGGTGCATTGAACAATCTGAAGGGCACCCTCCTAAAAGCATATATCTCGTAGGGACATGTGAATGTGGTCTACTCCTGGTCGTCCGGTGTGATAGCAATCTGGTTATAACCTGAAAAACCATTGAGGAAACTATAATTTGGATATCCAACAAGTCTATCAAGCATTTGATTGATAAAAGGAAGTGGAAAAGGATCTTTCCTAGTAGCTTTAATCAACTTCCTATAATAGATACAAACACGCCACCGTGTTACAGTCCTACTTGGGATACACTCATCATTCGCATTCTTAAGAACAATCATCCCCCCTTTTTAGGCACTACCTAAACAAGACTTATCCATGCACTATCAGAAATAACATACATAATCCTTGCATTCAACAGTTTAAGTACCTCAGCTTTAACTACATCTTTCATAACCGGGTTCAACCTCCTCTGATGCTCAATAGATGGCCTATATGAATTCTCCATGAAAATCTTATGCATGACTATGGAATGACTTATACCTTTCATATCACTAACCAACCATCTTATAGCAGATTTATGAGTATGCAGAACCTCTAACAATCTATCCTCCTCTACTTAGTCAGATCATTTGATATAATTACAGGAAAGTTAGAAGATTCACCTAGATATGCATATCTAAGATGGTCATGCAACAACTTCATTTCAACAGCAAGAGGTTTCTCAGACTCACAAGCATGGATATGCTCTACATGTAAATGCTCATGCTCAACAGGGCAAACAGATAATTCATCAAAAGATTCATGATCATCCTTAACATTCAACATGTCCACATCATCACAATAAATATCCAGAATATCCATATCATCACAATCAGTATTTAGCGCGCTTTTCTCATCAATCTCAGTAGAAGACAACATAAAAGATCTTAATTCAACAATGGCAGAATCCACAACATCTATCCTACTACAAGTACGTACATAATCCGGGTATTGCATGGATCGATAGATGTTGAAGATTACTTCTTACTCGTCCACCTTTAGGGTGAGTTTACCTTGTTGAATGATAGCACTAAACAAAGTGTTATTTTAGGACCTAAGTCTTAGTAATTTTGTAGGCTTTCTTGTATGTTTTGATACATTTATTCATTTATTCTGTAGGAACTGAGCATTGAGAGGCCAAAATATGGATTCGGTGTTGTTCGGGCCAAAAAATGAGCCTAAGAAGACCAAATTTGGCCAAGAAACGAAGGAGATATGTAAAAAACAAAGTGTAGAATTTTTCGGGGTAGGGTAGCGTCTCAACGCTACAACATAGCGTCTCAACGCCATCGGCAGAATCAATATAATGATCTTTTCGCCGCTAGGTCAAAGGAGGCCATTTTTTGTGCGATTTTCGACGAAATTCAACATAGAACCCTGAAGGCTAATGTTCTTGAGCAGTTGGGGGATTTTCAGAGTGCTCGGGATCTAGTTTTTCACCTTGAGAAGCGTACCTACGGCCGAACGACGTCGATTCTTCCGGAAGTTCCCTCTCTTCTCTTAAACATTTGATGTATTTTGTTTTTAGGAGATTTTTTAGACTCTTAATGATGCATATCAATAGCTAAATCTCTTAGTTTTAGGGTGTTGGTTGTTATGAACTCTTAAATTTATTA
>JAOANK020526642.1:0-12546 GCA_026257165.2 Telfairia occidentalis
GGATTTATAGAGTTATAAAAGATTCAATAACAACCTTACTGAATAACATCAATAACAACTTTATTGAGTATATAATGCGTTTACAAGCCATTCGAGTTTTAGGACATACACACCCAACAGTTGGATCAAGATTTTTTTATGGAACAACCTCATGGCTTTGTTTCTAAGGAGATTTCAAATTATGTTTGTCATTTGAAAAAGGCTTTGTATGGTCTTAAGCAAGCTCCTCGTGCATGGTATGACAGACTACTCAATATTTTAAGTTTTGTGGATTCAGGTATACAAATGTAGACTCAATTTTATTTGTTAAAAGGACAACCTCAGTATGTACAATGCTTCTACTTTATGTTAATGATATGAACATAACTGGTGATGATGAAGTTAAAATTAATACTCTTCGAGATGCTTTGTCGATTCATTTTGACATGAAGAGTTTGGGTGAAGCTAGATATTTCCTTGGCTTCGGAGTTAAGAGGTAAAATGGATACTTTATCTCACAGAAGGGGTATGCAGCAAGTTTGTTGAAACATTTCAAGGAGTCAAAAGCAATGACTACTCATAAGGAGCCATCTTTGAAGTTGATTAAGGAAGAAGGAAAATGATTGGTAGATGCAATGCTTTTTCAACAACTTGTTGGTAGTTCAATTTATTTAACTATCACAAAGCCTAACATCTCTTATTCTGTAGGTGTCGTTGCTCAGTTTATGGATAAGCCATGTGAAGCTCATTTAATTGCATTATAAAGAAGATTCTTCGATATGTGAAGAGCACTATGAATTTTGGCTTGTTGTATAAGCAAGTTACATCTTTTGCTTTGAGAGGATTTGTTGATGTAGATTGGGCTGGTAATGTGAACGACAAACTTTCTACAACTAGTTACTATTTTAATAAAGGTTTTGGAGCTATTTCATGGTGCAATAAAGAGCAACCTTATTTGCCCTTTCAAGTTGTGAAGTAGAATTTGTAGCAGCTACTATGGCTATTGAAGAGTGTATTTGGAAGAAAAGGCTTATGAGAGAAATATATTCTATTTTGGACTATCCGATTTTCATTTTGTGACAATGAAAGTGCAATCAAACTTGAATGGAATTCAATGTTTCATGCTCATACAAAGCATATTGAAACACATTTTCACTTTATTCGAGAGAAAGTTTTGACGCAAGACATCAAATTGCAGAAGATACATTCCAAGGTGCAAGTTGCTGATATATACCAAGGTGCTAGGCAAATCCAAGTTTGAAGAACTAAGAAGTGCACTTGGTGTTGTTGACTGGATGTTTGCACTAAAGGGGCGTGTTAAAATAAATGAGTGCAAATATGTGTTAATTTTATTATTGAAAATTAAGTTAGTAATGCGAGAGTGAATGTAAGTTAGGGAATATTAAGGTTAGTGGATGAGTTAGGGAGAATTTTAAGGTTAGTGGATGAGTGGTGTTATTGGAGAGAATTTTAAGGTTAGTAGGTTAATGACAGATGATTTATCTTCACTATAAATACTTGTCAATTTCTACTTTTCAAATACAATTGAATTAAAGTTTTCTTTATACAATTTTCTCTCTTCTTTTCAACTTTATTCCTCTTATTTTTTCCTTACAAATGCAGCGTCAACTTGCAAAATCATTGAAATTGGGCATTGACATTGGTTGTTGGAGTTTTCATTGAAATTAACATTGATTGTTAATTAGAATTTATATTGGCATTGACATTGACATTGGTCTTAGCGTTCGTTATTTGAATTTGTATGGCAATTGATATTGGCTTTGGTTGTTGGATTTTGCATCGAAATTAGAATTGACATTTGTCATGAAATTTACATTGGAATCGACATTAGCAATGACGGTTAGAATTTGCATTGCCAATTAGTATAGACTATCAGAGTTTACAATCAACAATTTGCATCGACAATCTGTATTTGCAATCTGTTTTAGATATATGGCTAAATGACCTTAGTTAAACTCCTATTATGTTAGTTACACTGCTTTAGTTAGTTCTAAATTACAGTTTACTAATTCTTGTATTTAAGATATTATTCTTGAATAAGATTGACTTCACTATTTTTCATCTCACATGAAAGTCCATCCTTAACATGGTATCACATTAGTCTGAACTGTGTTCGAATCCCTGTAATGTCACTTTTTTTCTTCATTTAATATTGATAATTACATGTTGGATTTTGTCCAAATTTTTCAGCTCATAAGTAAGGAAAGTGTTAAAGGCGTCATATATGATTAAAATTGTCATCACCTATCAGCTTAAGCTTTTGAATAAACTGATGATTTAATAATTTACATTAACAATTTGGGAATGCAATTTGGATCAGTATCAGCAATCTTATCCCACCAACATCGAGAATTTATTTACATAGGCATCAACATGGATAATTGACATTAGTTTGAAATAAAATATAATGCAGAATTAAGCATTGTCATGATGTTTTACATTTGTGTTTATTTAGCGAACTTAGGATTTATTAGGATAAGTTTGAGAGAGGATGTTAGAATATTTTATTAGATTATGTTATTTGAATTAGGTTTGTTTTAACTTAACTTATTTGAATTAGATTTGTTTCACAAACTTAAATTATGATAGAAATTATTGGTAGGCAGATAAGTATTTTAATTATATTTTATTAATATAAATATGTTTAGGTGTATCAATTAAGTTTTTATTCTAAGTTAATGGGTCTTTATATTCTCTCATTTTCTCCTCCTCTAAAATTCACAAACAAAAGAAAAAATAGAATATTCTACATGTATAAACTATTACATAGAGTAGGTTAGTTATTACATTTCTGTTTTTTTTTAAGGTCCTATTGCAAGTCTGGCAAGCATGTATTATAATATATTTCACCTTGGCCGTATTTGTAGCTGAAAAAAATGTACATGTGAATGACAATAATAAATAATAAGATAGACCATGAACTTTTGTACTCAGTTTCATTGGCATTATTATTAACCAAAAGCTGTTTTTGTTTTGGCCTTAAAAGAAGAAGAAAAATGAGAAGAAGAAAAGCACCACATGGGGTATAGCCTAGACCTAGTGCTTCGTGCTGTTGTTTTGGCAGAGGTCATTCTTTAGTCCTAATATAAAACCAAGTGAAGTAAATTTAATGGCCCCCTCCCTCCCTCCCTGACATCTCTCTCTTTTGCTCCTACAGGTCACCACTTAGGACGTAGGGAAATACAAAAGCTGCATCCCCTTCACATCACAACCCTGCCCCTTAACTTGCAGGGTCCTTTAAATGCTTAAGCATGCATTTAGTTGGGTTGTTTTATGGGCTAAAATGGCATGGTTGTCCTTTTCCTTTGGGACTTTTCTTTAAAATTAGGTTTGGCTATTATTTTGTCCCTGTGTTCTTGTGTGTGTCTTTTTTTAATAATAGTTTTAAATTTTTTTAGATTTTATTTCTTTCTTTTTTAATCTCCAAGAGTTTGTTATATTAGCGACCCGGATACTAAAATTTGGAAACAACAAAATTTAACGAAAACAAAGTTATATTCTATATTTTTGAAAAATGTATTTTGCAGCCATTTTTTAAATTAATTCGCAATTTAAAGAGTTATTCAAAGTGAATTCATAAATAATAAAAATAATTACCAATTAAATATTTATTTCAATGTAAAATATAATTAATTAATTAACATATTGTATATTATAAATTTTGTATAATTATTATTTCATAATATTATAAGTTATGATATATTATGTTGTACATATTTAAATTTTAAGGAAAATAAAATGAGTTTCTCAAAACCTAAAATGAAATAGTTGTTATAAATCAAATATTAAGTAGAAGCTCATAATCTCCATAGGTTACACAATATATTCATTCACCTTTATTAACTCCCACTATTCTCTCATGAGTTATAAATCTCATTTATGTTAGACCTTTTAACCTCTAATCTTGACAACCATATAAATAAAGGTTGTATGAAGCATTTGAAACACACCACAACAACAAGTTGAATAGAGAATCACATTGCTTTCTCCATCTTCTCTCTTCATATATCTCTTATGCTCTCTTTTATTCTCATTTTATCTTTAGTTTTATAACACGTTATCAGCACGAGTGTAATGACCCAATGTAAAGCTAACATTAAGATCAAGGGCGGATCCACGCTGGGACTGGGGCACGTGCCCTCCTTCGATTTTTTTTGCATATTTGTTATTAAACTTATAGTTTATTGAATAAAAAAGTGGTCATTATGAATCTTGTGTGCCTTTGGCGCGTTGGATTTATCTCCATTTGGAATAGACTAGCTCATGTGTTCAAGTTTGCTTTTTCATCTTTTGGTAGAATATTTTCTTTTTTTTTTTTCAAAACATATATCTTTTTGTATTTTTAAATAAATCTTTTTTTTATTTTATTTTATTTCCAATTTTTTTTTCTAAATTGTAAACAAATTTACAAAAAAAAAATATATAGTTTTTATATTTTAAAATCTCTATTTTTTATTCTAAAACATTTTTTTCTTTGACATATTTCTCTCAAACAAATCTATATTTAATTTCTCTCTCTGATTTTCATATCTTAACTTTTATTTATTCTTCTTTTTCAATACATTTCTATCAATTTTCCATCTCTAAAGATTTTATATTTTTCTCAAACTTCTCTCTCTAAAATTTCTTTTCTTCAGACTTATTTCTTTCTCTCACATATTTCTTTTCAATAAAATATCTCTCTTTATATTTTTTCTTGTAATTTAGTAAAATTCTAGTTAATAAATATCTTTCTAACTTTTTTTTGTCTAAATTTTTTCTCTAAATCTTCTTCCAATGTATTTTTTTCATAAAGTTTTTGTTTAACAAATCTTTTAATTTCAAATCTTCCTTTCTATAATTTCTCTTATTCTCTCCAACATTTCTAATTTCTCTCTATTATTAATATTTTTTATCTAATATATCTTCCGCTCTCAATCTTTTTTTCTCTAACCTTTTTTTCTTTGCAAATACGTATATATACTTTTATATCCATATATCTTCCCATTTCCTTCTTTCTAACATATCTCTCGATATCTTGACTTTTCAACAAATATTTAAAAAAATATATAAAACAAAAAATTGTGATCGTACAAAATGGTTATTATAGTTTGGTAATACAAAATGACTTTAATATAATATAATCACAATGTAGTATGTTAATTCATCTAAAAGTATATTCAAGTTGTGCCCCCCTGACACATATTTCTGGATTCGTCCCTACTTAAGACCGTGATTTCATGTATGCATAGGCACTCTAAAGACTTAAATTCAAATAGGGAACTAAAATACCAAATTTCAAAATTTTACAATTCAAAAACCCTTAAATCGGGATCCCAAAAAAATCTCATCAAAACAAATTTAATCCAAAGGCAAAATACAACCAAAACTTTAAGTCTGAAGAAGACAAAACAAAACAACATAAGTTTAATTAATAATGCGGAACTTAGATACAAGTCTATGGCCTTAGTAACCTAGGTCGTCAACCACCACGCGCAATACGTTCATTACCTGAAAAATGTTAATAGAATAGATTGAGTATTATAACAAATACCCAGTATGTAACCCTACTTATGAGGTCAGACCTCCAAACACAAGCAATCACACCTATCATGACCTTAACATTTGGGACCTATTCATTGACTTTCTTATCTGTCGGTTGACCAACAACTTTTATCCCACCATGCAGCTATCTCACTTTGGGTATGGGTATAGGCACTCGAATTAATTGGGGGTATCTGACTACGACTGATACTAGAATGATACTCATTTGAAGCAGTCAGATCTTTCCCAACACTAACCCTTAGGATGTGGAAGGTAGTTGTCACCCTCTTAAATCATAATTTCATATTCCGTGGTTCATGCAAGGTCCCACATACATACGACATTAAAATTTAACATTTACATCATGCATGTTATACTATATTAAGCATCATCACATCATAATTTAGCAAATAATTTTCAAGCATGCCGACACTTGTATATAATACATAATCATCACATCTCCATAAAATCAACATGCTAATATGTCATAGACATAACATAGTGACTTTCCCACATAAGGCATATTGCACTAAACTTTTTGACAATTTATATACATTTAAATTTTTCCATGCAAACATATCCGACTTAAGCCCTTACCGGGTCCATAAGTGAAATTTCTTACCTCTAACGAGTTGGTCAAAGAATCAATTGGTCAACCTAAAGTCAAACACAAAATTTTCTTTAGAAAATCAACTTAAACTAACTTTCCACGAGTTTCGAGGCTAGATTTAGGGATATAACACCGTTAGGAGGTTACTATTTAGAAAATTGACCCCACGCGGCGCCGATTTTTGACTCATGGACCATCAAATCTGAAACTACAGGTCACCACGATTCCAACCCCATCGGCTGTGCACCGATCTGATGTCTCACGCGCCCTCACGTGCGGCTCCAATCTGGGGCATGTAACCCACTCGCCGCCATAGGCAATGGCTTCTTCACATGTATGTGAGCTAACCCTTAGTCCATTCGACATTTTGTTTCTACCAATGTGTAGATCCGATCCTCGAGGTCTTTTTCCACCCTTCGTTGCACTCAAAAACTCACTTTTTGGCCATAAAAGAAGAAAAACATGGTTAAAGGCCTGTATCGAGCAAAACCAAAAAACAAGCCATCAACTCATGCCCTTACCTTCTAGATTTGTAGATCCACACTGGCTACAGCTGCCCACAAGCTGAAAATGAGAAAAAGACTATTGATGCGTAAGGAAACAACAGAAAAAGACTCCAAAACGTAAGAAAACACCTACCCCGAACCTTTGCCAACAACCCTGCTCATCGAACAAAATTTTGGATCTGCTACTGGCGTGAGGAAACAAGAGAAAAATTCAGTGGTGGCAGTGGTGGCGTGAGAGAAGTGTGAGAGAGGGGAAAACTTCTCTTTTTTTCTTTTTGGCAAACACAATAAGAATGGTGGCTAGGGTTCCTTAAGGTGACTTAAATATGACACCTTAAACCATAATCCTAACACATACTCCCTCTGTTTACAGGTTTGCCACAAGCCATTTTTAATTTTCATTTTCTATGAAATCCAAAATAAATTACTTGATCCTTCTCTAAAATAACCTAAATAAATTTTCAATTAAATAGGCACAAAAACACACAAAAATGTTTATCTCTAATTTTTAAATTAAAAAATGAATTTAATTAACTAACAAAAAATAAAAATTATGGGATCTTACAACGAGCCTCTACTAATTTTATTTTACTGAAGGCAAGATTTTATTTTTATTTGCGTCATTTTTCATAGATACGATGTATATATATTATATACCTCGTATATACACTAAACTTTGACAACATATATTTTATGCATATTGATAGCATGTTATTTATTATGTTACATGCTATGCTCTGTAGATAATTATTTGTTTATCATAATACTATTCTTAAATTCAATCTTTGAGCATGATACATATTTGTGTTAATTGATTTAGTTCAAATAGTTATTTATTGTTATCCTTCTAAATGTATATGATTGTTCTTTAACTATTTGATCTATTTAAAATTTTATAAAGATATGTTGAGAGTATGCGTAAATATTTATTTGTAAAATTTAATTAACTCTTTGTTATGCATGATGTATATAATTCAATTTGATACCATACACTTACTATAATTTTTTATTATGTTACAGTATATTGATCTTGTTAATCTTTATATTTTGTGTTTGGTAAATTATTCACATCTTCTCTATATTTTATATTCTATTTATACAATATATGTACATGGTATATATGTAATATACTATTTATAGATTTTGATTACAAAATATATTATATATGTGTATGTTTTATATATAGTTTGCAGCATGTTGGTTATGTTATAGAATTATTGCATGAGATATATATGAAAGTTTGGTAAAAAAATATCTATTTGTGTTAGTTTTACTGTGACCAAATAGAGTTGGCAATTCTTGAATTATTAAAATTATATGTCATGAATATTTGATATTGAAATTCATTTAGATGTCATATATTTATTATTTTTCATGTGGCTGGATTATCCATATATTTTGGCAAATATATATATATAATATATATATATATATATATATTGACAAAGTTTGAAAGATATGTTTGATAGTTAAATATTCTTCCTATAGCTCATTTTCATTAGAAGCACCGAAAGTTGCGTAAGTTTAAATCAATAAGTATTCATTTTGATAAGATACACCTGAAGTTGCACAATTTCAAAATCAATACGTGATTTTAAAATTATGACCATATATTAGAGAAGATATTTCATTCTCATATATGAAATATGCTCCTGTAGTAGCAATATTGAGAAAGATTGTTAAATTCTAAGATGAACAAAAGAAATATCTGTTCTTAAAAGATTGAACAAAATCATGAACATTTGATGAGAAATCATGAATCTCGATCAATTAGTTTAATAACATTCCCTAACGTGAATGTTGTAATTTCTAATAATTGTGGTTGAGGTCAAAATCATGACTACAACAGAAAAGGAAAAGGAAATCACGTATATGAGATGATTAAAAGAATAGTTCATTCTACATAACAAAAGTCCTAAAGGAGACATTAATCTTGTACCTGTTGTACATTTAAGTATTTTATTAAAATTAAAGCCTCAATAATGAAAAGAGAAAGAATATGTGCAACAACCCAACTTAAAACAACCTTAGGACCCTACTAAATGCATGCATAAACAACTAAAGACTAAAATTCAAACTCTATTTTAAATACTTAATCGGAAAACTTATAATTCCAAAAATTTTAAAGGCGGAATCCCAAACTAGAATAAAAAATACATATAAAATCCAGCAACATCAAAATATAGAAATAATTGAACATAAAAAAAAAAAAAAATCTTAAGTAAAGGTAAATGTTTGTAAGGGAAAAACATGAGGACTACTACATGGCCTTGTAACCTCGTATGTTAGCCACCACGCACAATACGTTTGTTACCTGAAAAAAGTTAATAACATAGGTTGAGTATGTTAACAAATACTCAGTAAGTAACCCCACCTACGGAGTCCGACCTATATAAACACATATTCATGCAAATTCACACATGTAGTCTTTTGGGGCATATCATTCAATAGTTAACAGTATACTGAGTTTATCATGTTGGGTGAACAACTACTTTTACCCCACCATGGTGTCATCTCACTTTGAATACGAGTGTTGGGCCCTCAATTTAATAGAGGAAGTTGACTGTAACTGATGCTAGATGACACTCATCCAGCACAGCCGAATTTTCGCCCAACATCGACCCTTTGGGTGTGGGAGGTGGTTGTCACCTTCATACAAATCATGGTTCATGGTTCTATGGTTCATGCAAGGTCCCACATACATAAGACATGAAATATTAACATCTACATCATGCACGTCGTACCAAAGTAAGCATCGCCACATCACAATTCAGCAAACAATTTCCAAGCATGCTAATATATATAGTAGGTTATCACCTAAATATATCAAGGTCATACATGCTAATATACCACATCATATATCATGGTTTACTATTTCATACATGGCATATTATACTATTTTTAAGACATCCTACACATGCATGCATAAAACATTCATATGCATACATCATCCAACCTAAGCCCTTAACGGGTTCGTAAGTGAAGTCACTTACCTTTAACAAGTCCTATAACTTTCCTAGCAAGCTGGTCAAACGATCACTCGGTCAACCTAAAGACAAACATGAAAATTTACATAGACAATCATCTTAAACTAACTTTTAATAGACTTCGAGACTAGATCTAAGAACAACACATAGCTAGGAGTTTACTATTTATGAACACCATCCCCACTCGTCGCCGATATTTGAGTCATGCGCCCTCAGACCTGGAACTTCAGGTCACTACAGTTCCAACACCATCAACCCGCACCGAATGAAGTGGCCACGCGCCGACACGTGCGGCCTAAAGTCACACACGTCGCCTGTAGGCAAAATCTTTCTCTGACTCATGAGGGCACACCCCTGCTCCATTTGACATCTCGTTTTCACCAATGTGTAGATTTGGTCATTGGAGTCCTGTTTCACCTTTCGTTGCACTCAAAAACTAACTTTTTGGCCAAAAAAAGAGGGAAAACGTGATTAATGGTTGTATCGAACAAAATCAAAATTAACATACAAACTAATGATCTTACCTTTCAGATCTAAGGCTCGTCACTAACCTTAGCGGCCCACTGCCAGAAACGAGAAAACTCACTTCAATTTGTGAAAGAAAATGACAAGAAAAACTCCCAAAACATAAGAAATGCCTACCGAGTCTTTTGCTGACGATCCCAAGCACCCACACCAGATCTAGACCAACTGCCTCTGAAGCTACTGTTGTTGGAAAACAGTGTGGCCAAGGGAAAGATCTCGAGAGAGTGAGAGATCAAGAGATTTGAGAGGAATAAGCCAAGAAATAGAGAGGGAGAGATCGTGAGATTGAGGGAGAGGGGAAAAAGAGGCTGAAGCTAGGGTTCAATCTTATGCTTAAATAGGGCACATAGTCTTACCTAACCCTAACCTATCTTAGGTTATTTGCCTTAATTCCCTTACACCAAAATCTCTTCTCTTTTTATTTTATTTTATTTTTTTATAAAACTTTCTAATCCCATTACAAAATAACTAAATAATTAAACAGGCCGTTACAATATGTGGAAATAAACTTTGTAAATCTCTTTAAATGTTTTGAAGAGATGATTATTATTTTTGACCATTTTAATATAAGATATTTGATCTTAAACATTTTTATGAATCCTCTAAAGAGATTATGAATAATAAAAATTTATGTATGGTCGATAGTGTACCTATGCACAATATATTTAAAAGTAGAAATTTTGAAAAATTGATAATGCTAAAAGAAAAAGTCAATATCATATCAAAGAGAAAAGTAAATATTATTTTGGCTAGAAAAACAAAAATTTACAATTGATAATGCTTTATTCTCTACTTAATCAAAGAGAAATCTACTTAGTTTTGAAGATATACGTTACAATGGTTATCATATAGAGATTGATAATAAGAATAATATAGAATATATCTATATTATATATACTGTCTCATATGAAAAACGTATATTAGAAAAGCTGCCTACTTTTTCTTCTAGATTGTGTTATACACGCATATTTGTATAATTGAAATATATGCAATAATGAACTTGAAATTCATTAATATAGATATATGACTATTTAGCATTATCAATTGGATCATTTTTTGGGTCAATAATGATGAGAGAAATTATTGAGAATTCACATAGACAACCATGAAGAACCAAAAGATTTTTCTCAATCTAATGAATTGTCATGTGCTATTTGCTCTCAAGAAAATTGATTATTAGACCATCACCAGCTAAAGTGAGAATTAAATCATCCATGCTTTTAGATAAATTCATGGTGATATATGTAGACCTATTTTTTGGCCAAGGAATCATTTAGATATATTTTATGGTCTTAGTTGACGCATCTAGTAGATAATCACATGTATAATTATTATCAAGTCGAAATCTTGTTGAGATTTATGCCCTAAAGCCTTGTAACTTGCCTAATATTATTTATAAAATATATTTTTATATGCAATATTTATTATCTATTTAATGAAAATCCTAAGTTACTAATGTAATCTTGAACAGTATGTAGTTGACATACAAGTGGATCATATTCAAGAAGTAACTTAAATAGTCTATAGTATATAGATAAGATTGAGTGCCTTATACTAGTGACACTATTGATACGACCCACTTTGTAAAGTTATAAATGATTTGATCCAAATCATTCATGTGAAGACATGTAAGTGAGGGTATTATATACAATAAGTTTGTATAAGACCGGACAACGAAATATTTTATTTCTCTTCATAAATCCGTTAAAAAGAAGATTAATATTTCACAGTATGATCATATGCGACTAAATCTCAATCTTGAGTGAATTATGAACTCTGCCTGTAAGGGCACGTCCTTTGATTTACATGAGTGAGAATGACTGTTGTTGCCGATTCAATAAGCCTACTATATTGGGGACATGACGAACAAGGAGCTTGGAACATAATCTCACAAGATGAAATTCACTCTTGCCTATATATGATAAGTAGATGAGTAATTCCCTTAAGTGCTGATTTTGGGACTTGAACAATGGAACCTCACCCTCTCTTTTGCCTGAGAGGGACTTAGTTTATAATTGGATCATAAACATATTGTTCATTATGTTTATCAGTGATACTTAAGGTTTAAGATGTAAATACAAGGGTAAAATAGACATTTGACCCAGTTGTAGTTATGAACTACTCGTGAAGGTTGACTTGCATGTAGTGATTATATATCCATAGACATAACCTGTTCTACAGTGCATAATCTGTAGGTCATAAACATAATGAGTTTAATTAATTAATTTTGTATCATTGGAGCTTTTAATCTGTAGATAAAGTCCCCTAGCTAGCTCACAAGAACACTATTAATTGATTAATTATGTTGAAAGAAAAATAAATTTAATGTATTAGATGCATTAAATAATAAAGGAAAAAATAAATGTATTTGATATATTGATTAAAAGAAAATTTT
>JAOANK020526937.1:0-12539 GCA_026257165.2 Telfairia occidentalis
AAGTCTCACTAGAATCTCTACCATAAAAAAAGGTTCTTCACAAGACCAATATGCTCTATTTATTAAGCAATTATATTCAGTCAAAGCCTTGGCGCCAAGAGAGCAACCAGATAAAAGAAATAAGAATACATCAAATAGCTAAGAAAATAAAAATGTTATAGAAACTAACATTAAAACTTGATTCAGATTCAATGGCAAGAAATAAGAACACATCAAATATCTAAGAAAAATCAATAGCAAGAAACAAATAAGAACAAAATAGAGGGAGGAAGTTGCAATTACTTCAGGAAATAAAATAATTGCCGAAAGTTCTCTGGAAATTTATGCTAAAAAAGATAAAATTTTTTAAATAATAATAATAATAATAAGGAAAAGAAAAGGCACTATTGATCAAAGAATATAAACTATAAGAAACCTAAAAAAAGTAGAAGTAGGTACCAGATATAAGCCCTATAAAAGACCCCCTTCCAAAAAGTTGTAACAATCAAAAGAAAAATCAATACAAAAAATAGGCAGAGTACATGTATAGAGGATGAATGTTAGACACTGTGAGATGGAAAACATAAATAAAGAAAAATAGAGGGGCAGGTTCTAAGAATTGCAACAAAGTATCAAGACTTTAATTTTTATTTTTCTTTTTTAGTTTCTGAATGAGGAAAATGGAAAACATAAAACTCATGTCTACCAAAAGGAGAAAAAGATATCAAAATGCTAATTTGTTTGAACCATGAAAAAGTTAGGAGAAGAACAATGCAATTGGAGCAACAAGGCAATGGCAACATAAAATCGCAACATAAAATCCAACCCATATAACTAATGTCCAAGTTTATCATCAATCCTTAAAAATGAATAACTTAAGATTTATTCAGTATAAAACCATTTCCCAAAGTTTTCAAATATTTAAAAAGGGGTCAAGTTTCTGAATGAATTTGAATATAAATTAAACATTTTTTTCTATTAACTAAATCCTGATTCGGGTCATGTTTTGAAACCACTTGGAGAGGAGACGACAAGCATCCAATAGGGTCGAACCTAAGACTGTCGCCATCAAATTAAGGTTAAAATTGAGAATCCAGCTAGTGGGCAGGCGGTGTCGTTGGTTCAAAATAATGAATTCGATGGAAGGACATCTAAGATCTATGAGTTGGACAAAAGAAAAAGTTGGTTCGTGCCAAGATCTCACGATCTCCACGTTTTACACACATACATATGCACAAAAAAGGAAAAAAAATCAAAACCAAAAAGGACAAAGAAATTAGAAAAGCAAAATGCAGGGGCATATAGAAGAGAAAATAAAATGAAGGGGTATTCCTTGTAGGGATTCATGGCTGGTGAGAAGGAGAGAAAGAAAGAGTAATAGTTTGAGAGGGAAATTAGTTTGAGAGGGAAATTGCAGAGAAATGAGAGATCTTCGGCGAGGAAGTGGCACATATGATGAAATTTTTTCATAAATCTCTAGAGAAAGTCTCTTTCCGTGGAGCGCGTGAAATAATGGTGAAACATATTCTATATGGATTAGCTAGAGCTGATCCCATAATAGAAAGAACATTTTGTATTAACAAGGTTGGGTGGCTTGGGTTAAGGGAACTATGCCTAAAAATTCTAGTCAACTCAACCAACGAAAGTGCTCCAAAAGAGATCAATACAACAAGATTTAGAGAGAAACATTCATATGACCATTTCATTGAAAAGTATGGGTGACAGTACATAATGAGAAGAAGGGGGGGGGGAGGGGTTTCATAACTAAAGAAAAACAAATAAAATACTTCATAGATAAAACAGAACAAGCATTAATGAAAATAAAGTAACATGAAGTAGACAATTAGAATGGCAACCAAACAAGAGTGGCCTTCACCAATTGGCCATACACACATCACACAACCATCCTACAACACAAGCATACAAGGGAAAAAAAGAGAAACAAGATGATCAAGAAGCAAAACCCTCTCTTAATCAGTATTTTCCTCATCTGGATTCTCAGTAGGGGTCCATGGGGTCAACACTTCATTGGGAAAATGAGGGAATGGAGGACAAAGATAATGGAAGTTAACTTGCATGGCCCTCCGAATGGCTATATCTCTATTGTGTGTAGTCCCAATAGGTGTGCTATTGAGATTTAGCATGGTTCATGCACTATAGCATTATTGCTTGCTGATCTATCAATGTGTTGATTCTAGTCAGCACATTGGTGCATCTTCTTCTTCCTTCCTCTCTTGTTAACCTCACTAACCCCACATGATCAATTCCTCTCTTTTCCTCCCAAGGCTCCTTAGCATCTCCTATAAGGACTCTAGCCTTCAAGCAAAGAGCTGAGATGGTGCTGGGAAAGAACAGCTTCCTAGTAGTTTTCGTAAAACAACCATAAATCTCAGGTGATATTATGCAGCCTATATCTATTCCCATTCCCTCAATGATGGCATGAAGGAGCAAGACTCCCTCAGTTGAGACACTAAAATCATGGGTGGTTGGTAGAATCCTATGCTTGAAAAAGTAGAGCAATAAATTTGCTGCTAGCTTTAGATGAGCTCTAGGGAGGGTTTTCTTTCCCTCTTTAGAAATGCTCCATTGTGCTCCATCAAGGTCTACTGATCTCAATGCATTACTCAGTAGTGTGTCATCCATTTGCTTCACAAATTCATCATAGACTGCTCTAGGCAAGTTGGGAAGGTTGTAAAGTGTATTGACAGCCTCTAGGGACCAATTAATCATCTTTCCTCTTACCACCAGCTGATAACCTTCCTCTGCATCAATATTGGTATAAATCTAAAGTGTATTGACAGCCTCTGGGGACCAGTTAATCACCTTTCCTCTTACCACCAGCTGATAACCTTCCTCTGCATCAATATTGGTATAAAACTCCATTACTAGTTTAGGATACACAGGCCCTAGCTTTGCACAGAAGGCGATCCAATTGTGCTGCACCACCACAGAGGAGATGGCAGTACGTAGGTCTTATACTAGCATCTCAAACCCTATCTCCATGAGGAGCTTCCTTTTCTTAAATTTCTCAACCTACTCCACTTCTGCTTACTCTTGGACTATAAGTTTATTACCCTTTAGACTTCTTGCTTTTTGTTCTGGCCTTTGATGCTACAACAATTTGTTGTGGTTCTTCCTCTATTACAGGTTTTGCTTGCTCAAAGTGCACAGTTTCTTCTTCAACTTGGGCCTTTCCTTTTGAAGATCTTGTATGTCTAGGTACTGGAAGGGGAATCAAAGGAGGGGAACTTGACTCAGCAGCCTTACTCTTTTTTGCTTTTAAAGACATTCTTGAGTTTTGGGGCCATGATTGTGCTCAAGCTAGGCCAAGAGATTTGAAAAGATGGGTGCCGACACAATTCTTAGCAGTGATGCAATAGTTTGACGAAACATACTTGAGGTGAGACATCCTATTTATTGAATGAGGATAGGGGCAAACCTGTTATTTCTGTTCCATGAATTTTGTGTAATTTGTTGCATGCAATTAAAACAAAATTGGAAAATTAAACTTTCTGTTTTGAAAAGGGAATCAAGTCGAAAATTACTCCCTGATTGCCAGCAAAAGAGATTTTCCAAAATGCTGAAGCAGTTTTTTCACATGCTGAAGAATTTGATTGCCATTTTCCAAAATGGTACAAGTTCCAACGGTAAAAGAATTGATTCCCCAAATTTGCCTCCAATGCTGTAGCGAATCTCACAGATTACAAAATTTGTTTATGCAATTTGATTTTTCCAGCTTTATCTGAATTGAAATCTGCCCCCTACACACTAAATCAATGCATTAAAGTTCACCAAAAGTAATTGCCTCTCCATATTTAATCAGGCGATCTTCCCTTTAATTTTACTTGAATTTGCAACTGCAGTCTATTATATTTTCTAAGCAAAAGAAATATTTTTTTTTCCTACTTAACACAAACTTTAAGAAATCAAACTAACTACTGATGCTAAACTAAAACCTAAACTAACTCAACAGAATAAACAATTTAAAAGAAAAGCAATAAACAAAATAAATGAGGGAGTTAACTAACTTAACTGCCTCCTTGTGTCACTCACATCAAGGCTGGTCAATCAATTTCTGGGAGGTGATGGTCCTGTTGAAGTCCTCCACATAGTAATGCTTTAGTCTTTAGCCATTTACCTTGAATACACTCCCATCTGTTTCATCCATCATTGAGATAGCTCCATGAGGGAACACCTCCAAAATAGTAAATGGTTCAGACCATTTTAATTTAGTTTCGTAGGGAACAATTTCAGCCTTGAGTTGAATAGGAAGACCTTCTGTCCTTTCTCAAAGACTTTTGGATGAATTTTTCTATCATGCCAATTTTTAGTTTTCTCTTTGTATAATTTGACATTTTCATAAGAAAATTGGCGCAATTCATTCAACTCATTTAGTTGTAGCTTTCTCAACTCTCCTCCAGCATTTTGTGGTCAAATTTAATTTCTTTAGTGCCCAATATAGCTTGTGTTCCAATTTTAATGGCAAATGAGATGCCTTGCCATAGACAATTCGATAGGAAGACATCCCTAAAGGAGTCTTGTGGGCAGTTTTGTAGGCCCACAAGGAATCTTCCAACTTGATTGCCTAATCTTTCGTCGTGGGGTTTACCACTTTCTCTAAGATTCTTTTAATCTCTCTGTTTGAAATTTTAGCTTGACCATTGAATTGGGGATGATAGGGAGTGGCTACCTTGTTCTTGACATTATACTTGAGCAATAGTTTAGATGGCAACTTATTCAGGAAGTGACTTCCTTCATCACTAATAAGGACTCTAGGGGTGTCAAACCTTGTAAAAATGTTCTTATGCAGAAACCTTAAAATTGTTTTGACATCATTATGGGAGCATGCTATAGCTTCTACCTTTTTGGATACATAGTCACATGCTACCAAAATATACTAGTTCCCAAAAGGAGGAAATGACCCCATGAAATCTATTCCCCAAACATAAAAAATCTCCACTTCCAACATCATTTGTAGAGGCATTTCATTCTTTTTCCCAATATTTCCTATTAGTTGGCATTTGTCACAAGTCTTGCTCATGTAGTGTGCATCCTTAAAGACAACAGGCCAATAGTACCCACTTTGAAACACTTTAGCTACTGTTCTCTGTCCTCCAAAATGGCCTCCATATCGGGACTTGTGGCAGTGCTCGGAAATAAAGGGTATCTCTTATTCAGCAACACATCTTCTGAAGATTACATCTACACACTGTTTATACAGGTAAGGTTCATCCCAATTGAAGAATTTAGCCTCATGTTTAAATTTCTTCATTGCCAAGGGAGTCAGATCTAGTGGCTGAATTCCACTTGCCAAATAATTAGCCAAGTCTGCAAACCATGGTGCTGTGCTTAAGAGAGTTGCTTGAATGACAAACAATTGCTCATCAGAAAAATTCTCCTTGATTTCTAGCTTGTCTCGAGGCTTCTCTATTCTGGACAAATGGTCAGCTATTATATTCTTAATGCCTTTCTTATCTTGTATCTCCACATCAAATTTCTGCAGCAATAGTATCCATCGTCTGATTAACCTAGGCTTGGCATCCTTCTTAGTTAGCAGATATTTGAGGGCAACATGGTCAGTGTGCACCACCACCTTAGTACCAATCAAATAGGCTTTGAACTTCTCAAATGCAGAAACCCCAACTAGCAATTCTTTCTCTGTTATTGTATAATTCAGCTGAGTTTCATTGAGGGTGCGACTGGCATAGTTAATAGGATGGATGCTCTTCTCTTTCTTCTGGCTAAGCATTGCTCTTACAACGAAGTCACTGACATCACACATCAACTCAAAAGGTAGCTCCTAGTTAGGGGCTACCATAATATGTGCTAAAATGAGTGCCCTTTACAGAGTTTTAAAAGCATCTTCACAGTCCTTCCCAAAATGAAATGGTCTGTTCACTTCCAACAAGTTGCACAATGGATTGGAAATTTTTGAGAAGTCCTTTATGTACCTTTTATAAAAACCAGCATGACCCATGAAACTTCTAATTCCTTTCACTGAGCTAGGGGGTTCCATTTTCTAAATCATCTCCACCTTAGCTCTGTCTACTTCAAGCCCTTTCTTAGAAACCTTGTGGCTAAGCACAATACCCATAGAAACCATGAAGTGACATTTTTCCCAGTTAAGTACCAAATTTGTTTCCCCACACCTTGCCAGTACCTTGCCCAAATTGTTCAAACAGGTTGCAAAATCTTCTTCAAATACTGAAAAATCATCCATGAAGACTTCCAGCACAAATTCTACCAGATCTGAGAATATTGCCATCATACATCTTTGAGAAGTAGCTGGTGCATTACACAATCCAAATGACATCCTTCTAAAGCCAAAGAGGCCATAAAGACATGTGAAAGTGGTCTTTTCTTGGCCAGCTGGTGATATGGTTATCTGATTGTATCTAGAGTATCCATCAAGAAAACAATAGAAGTTTTGACCATCCAATCCATCCAACATTTGATCAATGAAGGTTAATGGAAAATGGTCCTTCTTGGTAGCTTTATTCAGCCTTCTATAGTCCATACAGAGTCTCTAGCCTGTAACAGTTCTAGTGGGGATCAATTCGTTTGGCTCATTAACTACTACAGTGATTCCTCCCTTTTTAGGCACACATTGAACTTGACTGATCCAATTACTATCAGCTATGGGGTAGATAATGCTTGAATCCAGCTATTTTATAACCTCTTTTCTTACTACCTCTTTTATTGCTTGGTTGAGTCTCCTTTATTGTTCAACTGATTTAAAGTTCCCATCCTCTAAGTTGATTTTGTGCATGCAATAGGATGAACTTATCCCTTTAGCGGCAGTGTGGTTGGAAGGTTTTAGAGGTGGGAATGGACTTGGGCTTTTGAAGCCCATGCTTGGTTGGGGGTTAATTTATTTGCCTGAAAAAGTTTTTTCCCAGGCATTAAAATAAGTGTATACGGAGGGTTTTAGTTACATGTCCAGAAGCGTAGGTTTTCGTGGGTTTGCTCTACAGTAGGTGATCTCTCTCTTCTCCTCCTCTTCTTCTCTAGATTTTTTTTCCTCTCCTCGCTAGATCTAGGTTTTTTTTTCCTTTTCTCCTTCTACTGCATTAAATCTAGGAGTGTTTTTTTGTTTCCTTCCTCCTCCTACTACTCTAGACCTCTTTTTTTTATTCCTCTTCCCGCCTACTGCATTAGATCTAGGATTTTTTTTTGTTCCTCTTCTCCTCCTACTGCTTTAGATCTAGAATTATTTTTGTTCATCTCCTCGTACTGAGTTAGTTCTAGGATTTGTTTTCCTCTCTTTCTACCGAGTTAAATCTAGGATTATTTTTTGTTCCTCTCTTCCTCCTATTGCATTAGATTTTTTTTTATTTCTCTACTCCTTCTACTGCGTTAGATCTAGGTTTTTTTCCCTCTCTTTCTCCTACTGTGTTACATTTATTTTTTTCCTCTCTTGTGTTAGATCTTTTTTTTTTGTGTGTTTTTTTTTATGTTTCCTTTTTTTAATTTTGGGTATAATTTCGATTTCATCTTCCTCAAATAATGTGGCAACATTCCTAATTCTTTTTTTACTCTAAACAGAAATGTTTATTGTTGTTCCTTGAATTTTGATTTTGTGCAATTGTTGAAATCTAAAAACTTAAATCGTTTTAATGATTTTACATTATAAAAAAAAAATCTACTAACAAAAATTAATTATTTAAAATTAAATAATGTAAGTTAATTGTAGGAAGTAAATTTTGATTAATTTTATGATTTATAATTCCATAAAAATGTTGAAAGTAAACAATTCCCGTGCCCAACTGAAATTAAACAAAAACATCATTATTCCTAGGCGTGCACAACCAAACACAATTTTCTTTGATTCCCAGGTATCTTATTCCCAGACATCTTATTCCCAGGAGTCTTTAATTCTCAAGCATCTGCAAAACCTTAAACCAAACGACCCCTTAATGTTTGCTATGGTCCAGCCAATAGCTCTCTTATGCTGTTTCAACAACTTCATCAAAGCTTCTTCATGCTCCCTAACCAATCCTGCAACAATAATTATGAGAAGAGTATTTCCTTCCCCTAAGTATACATATATGAGGTTGTCAAGTAGGGGCTTCATTTCAAGTTTTGGGGCCTCCATTAGTGAAGGTTTGATTGGTTTAGACTGCCTTTCTGATAGCTCTAGTGATTCAAACCTTTTGGTGCTTATTATTTCATGAACACTGTCTTTTGCTACAACATTACTATCCTTGTATCTATCTCAGTTAACTCAATCTCCCCAAAATTCTGATTATGCTGTAAACTATAATTTTTCTCAAACATTTTCTGAACTAAATCATCAATGATCTGAATTTTAGAACACTCCTCTAATTCTGAGGGGCAGCTCATAGCATCAAAGACACTGAATGTCACCTGTTGATCATGAACCATCATGACAAGTTCTCCTTTCTGCACATCTATGAGAGTTCTTTCTGTTCCCAAAAATGGGCGCCCAAGAATAATAGGCACCTCTTTGTCTGCCTGATAATCTAAGATGATGAAATCAGTAGGGAAAATAAATTTATCCACCTTACCAAGATATCCTCTATCTTTCCCTCTAGATGAGTAATTGATCTGTAAGCTAATTGCAAAGACACTATGGTTGGCCTTGCTTCTCCTATTCTCAGCTTCTTATAGATGGATAATGGCATTAGGTTGATGCTGGCTCCAAGATCACAAAGAATTCTTCCTAACTACTTTCCTCCAATTGAGACAAGAATAATAAAGGTCCCAGAATCTTTTACCTTTGGAGGGATTTTGTTCTTCAATATTGCACTACATTCTTTTGTTAAGGAAACCATCTCGTACTCTCTCAGCCTTCTTTTCTTTATAAGAATGTCCTTAAAAAATTTTACATAGGAGGGCATTTTCTCTAAGGCTTCCACCAAAGGGATATTGATGTGCAACGGCTTTAGCACATCTAGAAACTTCCTGAATTGATGTTCTTGCTCTTGCTTCTTTAGCATTTGAGGAAATGAAGGAGGTGGTGGTTTGAAGATAGGAGTGTCCCTTATTTTCTTGTTAACCACTTCCTCATCTTTGCCTATAGTGAGATCTTCTACTACTACTTCCTTAGGCTTTTCTTTCTCTTTTATTTCTGGAGAACCTGAACTTTTACCATCAATCCTTGCTTGTTCTTCACTCTTCTGTACTCAACATTTTTCTGTGTACTGCTTTCCTTCTGCACTTTCTGTACCACAACTTGCTTTTCATTTATCCTCTTGCCACTTCTAAGTTCTATGGCTTGTATTTGCTCTTTTCCTTCCATCTTTGAGTTTTCTATATCAGAAGGTAGTTCGCCAAATGGTCTATTCTTCAATTCAGTAGTTAATTGACCCATTTGAAGCTCTAAATTCTTGACGGAAGCTTGTTGACTCTACATGATAGCATCATTTCTTGCCATGTATTCTTTCATTAGACTTTCTAGGGAAGTTCTAAGAATTACCTGATTAGATAATCGCGGCCTTTGCTGATTTTGTTGGGGGTATGGCTGGAAACCAGAAGGGTGGCTTGGCTTGGCTTGGTTTGCTAGAGCAAACCCAGGGTTGAAACTTGGATTCTATTGTGCTTGCCCTCCTTGATTACTGGTTTCTTGACCTCCCCAACTGAAGTTTGGATGTTTCCTCCAAACAGGATTATAGATTTGAGCAAACAGATTGTTTCTTTGGGCATTCTAATTCCCAATATAGTATACTGAAGCAGGTTGGTAGGACAATGCTCCATCAAATGATTTTCTCCACAATAGCTACAAAACACTACATTAAGCTGATTTACTTTGGCTGTGTTCTGTGTTGCATTTCCCATAGTGAGGGTTTTTAGTATATTGGACGTGCAAGAGATTTGAGCTATCAAAGTAGAGAGGGCATCTAGCTCCAATTTTCCTCTTGTTCTGTTTACCATTTCAACTTTTCCTTTAGTGTCTGACCAATGACTATGATTAGTTGATATTGTATCCAAAATCTCCACTGCATCATTATAAGATTTAGTCAATAAGGTTCTATTAGCAGAATCATCCACAACTTATTTGGTAGCTTCATTTAGTCCATGGTAAAATGCTTCCATTTGAAGAGAATGTGGCAATCCATGGTGGGGGCATTTCCTGAGCATTCCCTTGAACCTCTCCCATGCTTCACTAAAGGACTCACCACTACCTTGCTTGAAAGTAATGATGTCCCTCCTCAATTTGACATTCTTAGTAGGAGGAAAATACTTCAGTAAAAATTGTTTTGCCATTTCATTCCAAGTTCTTATAGCTTATGGCAATAGAGTTCCCAATCATGCTAGAGCATCACCAGCAAGTGAATAAGGGAAAAAAGTTAACCTCAAAGCTTCTCCTGTCACTCTAGGAATGACAAACGAGTCACAGACTTCAAAGAAGGATTTTAGATGTTGGTGAGGGTCTTCTGCAGATAACCCATGAAATCCCTTAGATTGAAGCATTTGGAATATTACAAGCTTGAGCTAAAAATGCGGTGCTTGGATTCTAGCCCTCACTATCACTGGATTCATCTCATTATATCTTGGGGCTGCATAATCTCTATGACTCTTTCCCTATCATCAACAATTTGTACTATATTTCTAAGGTTAATAGCCCGATTAGCTGCCAAATTCAATTGCTGCCTTGCAAGTTCTTGTACTCTAGCTGGCCTAAGTGGATGGTCAACCATTTCCTCTGGTCATTCTTGATCCAATCTATTTCTTCTTTCTCTTCGAATACTTCTTAATGTCCTCTCAATCTCAAGATCAAGTCCCAATTGAAACTCTAAACCAAGAAATTCGTTCATGCACAATTACAGCTCCTACAAATATACACAACTTGGTCAGCTTCTTTAAGTTCACAATTCTACTAAACTCACTTTTAAAATTAATTTTGTTGCAATTATCCCCAGCAATGGCGTAAAAAACTTGTTGGTTATTTTAATAAAGTGCAAGTGTACACTCTGAAGTTGTAGTAAACAAGGTCAATCCACTTGGATAAATTAACAAAATTAATCCTCAAAAGCTACTGTTTAGGAGAATAATGGTAATTAAATTTTAGTTGGTTAAAAGACCAAAATAGGCTTAAAAAAATTAAGAGGTAAATTTTAGAAGGTGGTTTAATGAAAATTTTGTGCAAATTTAATAAAGACAGGCTCAAGTTAGGGAATTCATTTGTTGACTGCTACAGGATGCTACACCATTTATGTACTGACTTAATACCATAGAACAACTCCTATGCTTCTTCCGAAGTGACACTTCTAGTTCATTTCCATGCTCTAAGTTAATTCTTAAGCTCTAGTGTTCTTTTTAGTGCATTAGAAAGAGGCTATTCCTAGCTCACTCACAAATCCATAAATAGATTTAGCTAATGAGAGTATTAAAGAGATCAATTAGTACTTCCTTTTCCAAGTTCATACTAAAATGTAAAATGTAGAGATGACCAATCAGTACAATCTGATTTAGCAAGAGAAAATTCAATAACACTCTTTAAAAAGACAGCTAAGAGCTGCTATACATCCTTATAACCATTCAAAAAAATTGAATCCCTAAACCTTGCCTTAAAGTATTTAGTTCATGCTCAAATGTAAAGAAAAACAACTAACTAAAATTAGTCCAAACATTGTTAAAGAAACTCTAAAATTCGAATGCTGAATTATTACAAGAGAAATGATGTTTAACTTTAACTACAAATAAAGAAAAGAGAGATTGAGACAAAACGTGTGGAGGGAGAGAGTGACAGAAACCTTCTTTCCAAAAGTGAATGGAGGCTTTTCGTTCTTTTTATCTCTTTCTCTCACCATCTTATCCACTTGGGCATCAAAGAAGGGCTGAATTGGCCAATTAATCCACATGAAGCTCTCTCACTAGTTCTTTTTGTTGAATCACGTGCCACATGACAACTCAATTAATGAGGTTTCATATCACTGCCCCTTCCTTCCAGCTGAATAATGCAGCAGGAATTTCTTTTTTCAACTGAAATGCTGCAGAAAAACTGGCATTTGAACACAGATCAATCATGTTTTTCTTTGAAGTTCATTCACTTAACCATTAACACAATAATTAGCAATTCATTAACTCAAAGGTAAATACAAGTGACAAACCACATAATTTAAGCTCAAAGGGTATCAAAAGGCGATTCATGACTTATAATGTACTTAAAATACACCCAACGTAACTCTTATTCTAAGAGTTAATAGGGACACAACTGTGTTTCAGTACCGCTTTCCACCCACAGACGGATGGTCAGATTGAGCACCTGAATTAGACCTTGGAGGACATGTTGAGAGCTTGTGTTATGGATTTTACCGAAAGTTGGGATTCCCACCTTCATCTGATGGAGATCGCTTACAACAACAGTTATTAGGCGACCATGGGTATGTCTCCGTTCAAGGTCCTTTAGGGGAAGAAGTGCAAAACGCCTATACTTGGGAAGAGGTCGACAAATGCTAGTTGTTAGGACTCGAGTTAGTACAAGCTACGAACGAGGCAAAAATATCATTGTACTAAAAAAAAGGTTGAGAATATCATGCATAATCATTATTGTTTTAAATATAATTTGTTATATTTAGAATAATAGGATTAGGATG